>PVJI01003839.1:0-117564 GCA_004026765.1 Micronycteris hirsuta | reverse complement strand
TCCCTCTGGCCTCTCTCCAGCAGCGTTGCTGGCTTGCGGGATTCACCCGTTGTATGGGGATGCGCCCTGTTCAGGCGCTGACAGCGTCAGTCCCTCCGTGAGAGCTGCCTCTCACTCTGCTCCTTCGCCTGGTTCTGCCCTGCTTACTGGCCTGGATGTTCATCCTCTCCAACCTCCTGGGTGTTGGACTTCCCTTCAGTTCTTTTCTGTCTGTTCTGGTTGTTTAATTTTTCGCTACTGCGTTCGTTGTTTAGACACTCTGGATGTGCGGGCGGCGAGTACGTCCACCTACGCCGCCATCTTGGCGTAAGTCTGATTTGTCAATCTTGAAGCTTCATTAGATTTCAAGTGGTTTGTCTGTATATTGAGGTATACTTTTTTAAAAAGAAAGGATATATGTGGGATGGTTTAGAAACACATCATCAAAGATTGGGTCTAAAAGGTAAAGTATAGCTCTGGCTGGGTGGCTCAGTTGGTTGGAGCATCCTCCTCAGTCAGGGCACATATCTGGGCTGTGGGTTCCGTCCCTGGTGGGTTGCTTATGGGAGGCAGCTGATTGATGTTTCTCTCTCACAGTGATGTTTCTTTCTCTCTCCCTTTCTCTCTCTAAAATCAGTGATCATATCCTCAAGTGGGAATTTCAGAAAAAAACATAAACTGTAATGAGAGATTGTATGAGGTCTGTCCAGAAGGTATCCAGCCATGTAATATGAAAAATAGAGACATTTACTGAAGAAGATACAAGACAAGAAACACTGTACATTGGACAATGACACCTGAGTCCCCTTCAAAGTGGACACCTTGGGACCTCACACAGCTCTCCCAATCACCATCATCTGCCCGCATTGTATTTTTCTGAATCCCATAATTGGTCTGCAATCCCTTCCCTTTCAAAGGTGATTATAGTTTCTGGAAAAGCCATAAGATACAGAGCACCAAATCTGGGCTGTAGGCAGGCTAAGTCACCTGGGTGATTTGATGTTTCACAAAAAAAAAACTCTGCATGAGACGTGATGTGCGAGCAAGTGTGTTCTTGTGATGAAGCTACCAATCACCATTTGCTCATAGCCTTGGCCTTCTGAATCATCCGAATAGTTTCTGTGGAGTAATTATCAGGCTTAAAACAAAATTTGATGCAGATTTGTTGCTCTACCCGCTCAGTCATTTTGAATGAGACAGCTACACAGTACACATGCTCACTCAATGGTGTCTACAATCCCCACTGACTAGTACAGTGAAGTCACCACTGTTCACACATCCACATTCCAGTCCACACTCCTTGCCTGCCAGGCCACACAGATGTTACTCAAACTGTTCTGGTTATATTAACAATGACTGGACCTTTTCTGGACAGACCTCATACAACAGTTTGTAGCTCTTTGAGAAGAAAGCCCAATGTTAAAATAGCTTATTATAATTTCCCATTACTATTTACTGCAATTAATAATGACAGTTATACTATGTAATTATTTATTCAGTGTAGATTTATCCTACTGATAAATATATCCCTGAGTTTTTTTTTCTTTAATCACTTGTCCATGAGAATCTAGCAAAGTGACTAGCATTTAGACTGGTTCAATAAATATGCTGAATGGAATAATGAATTTGTATGACTAGTCCTATAGAAAAGGTACTGTGACATTAGGTTAAAAGATATGCAGGTTTTAAATATTGATAGACACAGCAAAATTGCTCTCCAAAAAGCATAAGTCCCATTATTGAGGTATTGGGACAATCTAAAAAGGATGTATGTTTGTTGCTTTCTTGTGAAGAAATTAATATGCTGAAAAAAAACCTGTTTATTATGTTTAAAATGTTTGGGTAGAGAGGAATATTGTATGAGAAATTATGTTTTCAATTTTTGAAATTGTTGCTTCTTATAGGTTGATGGTATGGTAATTTCAAAGTAACAAAATACAAATGTGTGTGTAGATATTATCATAGGAAATGTATTTTTGATGGAGGAAAGAGCAAGTGCAAATACATGATATAGAAGCAAAAATCCAATAATTCAATAATAGATGTGAGACTAAGTAAATTATTTTTTGGATGATATGGAGTCATTACAAAGAATGAGGTGGTCCTGTAGGTACTGACACAGAAAGATACTTCTATCATATTTAATTGATGGAGAAAACTCAGGAGATATAATCCTGTTTTCTTGAAACAAATACTCTGCGTGTGTGCATACTCACACACACTTGGATCTTTGCCCACAGAGGCAAAGTGTATGAGAGGCTACAAACCAAAATGTTAACTGTTATTCCTGGGAAATTAGAGTGGGAGTTGTGATACAGAGATTTTTAATTTAATACACTTCTGTTTTAATTGAGTTTTTTAAAAAAACAACTTTTATACACTTTGTAATGAATTATTTTTTAAATGGAAAAAATAGGAATGTGATATGTGGAAACCTGGTGGGCTGCTCTTAAAGTACATTTGTTGATAAATGTGCAGGAGGCATCAGGATGTTTCTTATACTAGTTCTTTACCAGACTTATACAAAATAGGTTAGGTGAGATTGGTGATTTTCTAACGTTTTTAAAGCCATGTTGCTTTAACTTGTTTTAACTCAGTCCTAGGCAGAATTCCCATATGTGAAAATAATAAAGGCAGAGCCAGTTGGTGGAAGCTGGCAGTGAGGGGCCTCTCGGTGTTCTCCCCTTATAACCTTTTGACAGCCCCTGGGGCTCTGCTGAACACAATTCGAAACACACTGGTCTCTTCCTGGGATGCTTTTGATTTAGTCCTTCCTGAAGGTCAGATGGATGTACAAGCTCTGTGATTCTAAAGCACAGAGAATAAAGAATGCCTAAAGGTAAACCTGGAATTCTCTCTTGCCTTACAGAAAACATGTTTAGAACAGGAAACATTTGTGTCATGGAAGATATTTGAAGCTGTACCATAGAAAAGAAACAGTTTTTATTTTGCATTTCTTGGCTTTGGGGTCTTATAATCTTACTTCTTAAAATCCAAGCTTTATGATCTATGCCCTTTTTATATCCTCAAAGTGACTAGGACAGTGTTAAATTGACAAATATAGGTTCTATAAATGTCTGGCTGCTCTGCCAGTCTTAAATATGATGAGATAAACAACTTTAAAAAAGAGAACATTACTTTGTATTTATTTAAGAATGTGCCTTTTCCAGGTCCAAGCAACTAAACAAAGAAACACATATTTAAAAAGCATTAAATACTATTTAAGAGTGAAATCTAAAACATTTTTTAAAATAATTATTCTTCTTTTAAGAGTGGCACATAATTTTATTTTTACTGTTGCATGCCTAACATTTAATTACTGGGATTATTTGTAATTTAGAAACACAATTTCTTAATACCATATATTATGTTTAACCTGTTGATAAAATGTACAATTTATTTTGAAATAAGTACACTAGTGTCTTTAAAATAACACAGAAGGCATATTATCACAGTTTATTTATGTAGACCCAAGTTTTCGTCCTGTACCTTCAATGGCTTTATTAATTTTTATTTAAAATTCGTTTAGGTCTGTGTGACTGACTATATATAGTTGAGGGGAATAAAAAACCATAATGTGGAAGATGAAATAAAAATCTCTTCTCCACAAGGTGGTACTGTGGTTCTTTCACTCTTTCAAAAACTAAGCATAGAATTAATATTTTTCTACTTGTCTTCGTTCCCCCAATATTTCACAGGTGATCTTCAATGAGATTCTAGTAAAATGGAAAAATAATTTCAAAGGAAACTTGATACTTTTGGGTTTGAGGTAACTGGCAAGCAACTAAAAATTCTCTAGTCTTCTTTAAGAGTTTTTCCCCCTTAGCTTTTTGCTTCCTTAAAAAGAGTTCTTATACAAAAGTTTGGCTATAGTTTACAATATTTTATTTATACCCTTTATGTATACCATGATAGTATATATAGTAGTAGTTCTTGTTATTATAAAGAAATAACATTATTACACATCTTTTAAATATTTCAGTAAGTAAGCAAAATGCACCTCTTCATTTTTAGGCAGTTCAAGTTTTAGGCAATTAGATTTTCTCTTCTAGCCAATCTCAATAATTAAGAACTTGATTTAAACCTCAGTTATAGAGGTAAAAATTACAGAACAGGCTTTAAGAAAACACGAATAGAGCTTGTGTTGTTTCTTTTCACACTGTATATTTCAGCTTATTTGAAGGTTAAAAAATGTGTTCATATATGAGTACGGAACATCATATTTAAATTCGTTTTTCTCTGTAGTAAGAAATCAGGGTGAGTAGTGGCAAGACTGGGTTCTGGCTTCAGCTTCCTGGTTCTGCTCGCTGGTTGCTTGAGGATGTTTGCTGAACCCTTGCATAGATTTCTGGGCCTGGCGTTGGGGACACAGTGACGAAGCAGCCACAGCGGCCCTTGCCCTCAGGGCAGCGATGGTCTCAGAGGTCCTGCAAAACAGAAATTTAATGGTTGGACGTGGGAGGGGGCGCGAGGGGACGAGTGTCTTGAGACAGCGTTTACACAGTAAACGAGCTCGCTTCTGACAGTCCGATTATTGGGGCGGCCGACGGAGTGGGGCGGCGATGGGGACTATGGAAATTTGCTTTGGGGAGCTCAGAGTCTAGGAAGTGGAAACATATCTTTGATGAGTTTATTGGGTACAATAATGCACATGGGAGGAAAGGAGAAATGAAAAAAGAAAAAGGATTCCGAGAGATTGAGGAGACAAAATCAAGGGAAAACACAGGAGGGAAGATGACAGCAAAGCCAGGGAAGAGAGCAGCTAGGACACAGGAAAGAAAGAAACGTGATCCAACGAAGACGGAGACAGCGTCCTCGGTCCCGCTCACCGTGTGGGAAAACCTAGACTTTAAGAGGTTAGGTAGCTGCTCAAGGTCACCGAATTGAGTGTCAGAGCCAGGATTCTCGCTGCTCCGGGACTGCGACCTGCCCGGAAGGACGCGCGGGGCTGGGGTTTACGAGCCGCGGGAGCTCAGTGGAGACAGCCGGCGGGAAGCAGTCATTACCTTCCCAAGCGAGAGTGCTTTCTAGGGGCGCGGACCTCTCCTCCCCAGCTCGAGTCTGGGCGGAGGAATGAGGGCCAAGCAGCGAGAGCAGCCCCATCCGCCCGCTCCCGGTAGTTTCCAGGCTTAGGTTTCCCGGGCACGGTATCGCAGGGCGCCCCCTCTCCGCGCGCACCTCTCGCTCGCCGGACCGACAACGCTCCCCGAGGGCTGCGCTTGCTGGGCACCGGTGCAACCACACACTTCAGGGCCCAGGCGCCGCGCGGACAGCGTTTGCAGTGCATGGGACCCGCGTCAGTGAGACCAGACTCAGACGCCAGGAGGCCGGCCTGGGGAAGAGGGTGTTTCCTAACCTCACGGTAATTTACACAAATGTACACAAATACACAAGGCCAGGGGACGCGTGCACTTCTTAGGACGTAAAAACAAAGCAGTCAAGGAATAATGCCCCACACAGTGTATATTGTAAATCGATGCAGTTTCATGTGAGGAGCCTTCTATTAGATGAACAGCTCCTGCCAATCCTTAGTGATTACTTAATGATTATTAATTGACGAGACACCTTTCACCCGAAAATGGCTTGTCTGCATTGTCTTTTTTTCGCAGAGAACTGCAAATTAAAGTTTCTTTGTTAGGGAGAACAAAGAAGAATCCAAATTATTTTAAGGAGGTTTTAGCGTTTGACTTGGGAAGCTGTTTTGCCGCGGGTCGTCCTTTGCTCTTCGACTCGCCCCCTCTCCGTCACGGCCCCGCTGCTGCGCTGTCTCTGCAGCAAGGCGAACCCTCCGACAGGTTTGGGGGCCCCGCTTTTAGCGACTAGCAAGTTAGATTTAAGAGGAAATTTAGAAGCCTACTAATTTTTACTTTCACAGCAGAAGTAAAAGAGGCCTGGAGAAGTTAGAGCCATCTTGGAAGTTTGTGCCAAAGCTTGGGACCTGACACCAGGCCTCTGCTCTGGCGCTCCGCGTGTTTGCTGCGGTGGCGGCGGGACTGCTCCCAAGATCTCCTTTCACGTGGCCCTGCATCCTTCCTTCCTCCTTCCGCTTGCGAGCCCAGTAAAAACTCCCTTTTTGAAAGTTTGTCGAGAAGGCGATGTCTTCTTTTCATTTAAAAAATTATTTTCTTTTGCTGTCAGATTCATTCTGACATAGATCAGGGGTGGAAAAGTGTGTGGTATAGAATAGAGTCATTAGTAAATCCATCTCGTTTTTTGTTTCATTTGACAGCAACACATTAAATTAATCCCTGTCCAAAAGAATCACATTAAGGGAGCTGTCAATGCTAATCCCCAGCTCATTGTTGCTACCTAGCTCAGGGTTGATTTTAATAGGTCGCTCTGACATTTGTTTCTTCAGAGGTATAATGGTGACTTCATCCAGACCCAAATCTATTCTCATCAGAAAGTGGAGGCCTGGCAAGTTTTCATAGACCCTGAATTCTCTGAGCTTTAAGTTTGGGTTTTGGGTTCTTGTTGGAAACATTGATTCACACTTATACTTTTAACTGAGTAAATATGCTTATAAAAGTAAAAAAGAAAGTAAGGTCGAATCCTTTCTAAGAAAAACAACAGGCTGATATTTTAAAATTTAAAAGTAGGATGAAGTATCTATTGTTCTACTTGTCTTTAGCGTCCTGTATTAGCTACCACTGCTGTCTGGAGATCTGATCGTAGACAAGCTAGATATCAGAGAGAAAATTATTTAAAAAATTAAGTTGTTGAGAGAAGAATAGATTATATAGACTAATGAAAAGGGGAGAAGAGGTAAAGATGGAAAAACCTGGAGAAATATAAGAATGAAAAATCTATAGAAAAGATGGAGGGAAAATGGGAAATTTACTGGCAAGGAAGAATAATATCTAAATAGTAACTTGGACAGAAAGAATTTAGGCAGTATAGAAACTAAGAATAAATACATTTCAATAAGATTAAAATATTCCTTTAATCAACATTTAGAAACTATGATTATAAAATATTTTCTTTAAATGTAATCTCTCTGCTTCCCCCCTGCCTTCTGCACCCACACCCTGCCCTGCTATGGATTATCCAGCTTTGTGCTTATGACATTTATGGATTCCAGATCTGACAATCATATATTAGCTTTTGTCTGGGTGGATAAGAGAAGGCAGAGGGCTGATCCATCTTAAGTCTTTTAACCTGTTCTTAAAATATGCTTTCTACCTGGTTATTCTTATTTTTATAGCTATTTGGCAAGGTTTTAAAGATGAAATGGGGGCGGAAAATTGAGAAACAGGCATCCATTATTTAACAAACTTATATTGCTTGATCAATGTACAAAAACTACAGATTTGCAATATCTATACATTCAGAAAAGATATCTGTATATTCTATTTTTATAAACTGAATCACACTTTATTCAGATTGCAAGGTGATACTATACATCTCTTTTGTCAAGTGAATGCTCTCCTGTGCCTCATTTTTCCCCCCTGAAAATCTGTACTTTCAAGTAAACATGACACAGTTGTCCTTCTCACTCTGAGGATTTTATTTATGTTAATTTTATTTTACTTTTATCATAGCTTTCATCTCCTTTTTCTCCCTTTATCTCCTCAGAGTTATCTCTGGATATAGCCATTTTAAAGTTACTTTCATATAATCTCTGTGAAAACAGTTTCATTGAGCTATCTATTGAAGACAATTTTATTGATTTGATTGAACAACTGAGGTTCATTCTGAGGAAATGGGCTAGGGTTTTTGGTGGTTCAAACAATAAGAGTGCAAAGGATCAGTAAGAAAATAACTATGCATGCATCCAAGAGTCTCCAGACAAAGGCCAGGAGTACGAAGAGTAAGAACTGAGGTTCCTATGGCATCAGTGCACTGAGACCTAGATGACATTTTAGAAATTGGTAAGTGAGAACAGACAGGAATGGAATGCTAACACTCCAGGGGCTCTGAACTTAAACTTGTACTCAGCACAATGTCTTATACATAGTGAGTACTCAGTAAATAATCTTTACATCAGTAATGAATGTATGTGTAACACATGCATGGGGGGGGATGCAGGAGAGAATGAATACAGAGATGAAACAGAAAAGAGAAGACCAGAGCAGGTGGCAAAGTTGGATATTGTTAGATGTGGGATTGGGCATAATTGGTAGTGCCTTGCTGGGCTGCAGAGACTGAGGTGCTGGCTCTGTGGGAATTAAGGCAGAGGGTAAAGCCAGTAGGCAGTAATGCAGTAGCTATATGAGTACTTGCCTCTGGAAATGTTTCTATATGCACTGTTCACTGTATTAATGCTCAGATAAGAGATTTGCCTTCAAGGAATATGTATTTTGAAGGAAAAATGTAAGTGTTCATATATAGATAATTCACTGTGTGTAACAATGTTGTATAAGGGAATGGCTTTCAGTGATTGACCTTCCAGGTATACCTCCTGGTTCTTACCTGTGCAAAGAGCTTCTCCATTTCTTCTTCTCTGCTGGACAGAGGAAGCAGGGAATAACTACACACTATTGGTGGTGGATCCTAAGGGCACAGGTAGAGGCTGGGGTGGGACCTAGGGGCTGTTGTTGGTTTGGTGGTGGATGCCGTGGCAGTGGGGTTATACGCCGAAGGGGACTTTCTGTAGAGTAACCCCCTAGTTATTCTCTGGAGCCTCAGACCATTTCCTGATAGCCCCTCTCCCCACCGATCCCCCTACTGTTGTTTTCTTCACTGGCCCAAGGGTTGGACTGCCTGCTTTCCTTTCCACATCTGTCTCCTGTGGTTTTTGTCTGGGGTTTCCTTTATCTTATGGTGGAATAGAGCCCAGACTTACTGCCTTTGCCCTATCATTTTCTGACCTTGAGGCAAACAAACACAACATTTTTGGTTTTTCAAAAGAATTGGTGCCCTGGCTGGTGTGGCTTAGTTGTTTGAATGTTATCCTGTAAACTGAGAAGTCACTGGTTTGATTCCCAGATGGGGCACACGCCTGGGTTGCAGGTTCAGACCCAGGAGGGGGGCCATGCAAAAGTTGATTTTTCTTTCCCTCTCTTTCTTTTTCCCTTCCCCTCTCTACAAAAAATCAATAAGTAAATGTATATTCTTAAAAAATTATTGCTTTCATTAGTAAGAACAGGAGTGTAGAGAACAAATAGAGGTGAAAAGCTACTCCAATTTTTCTGTTCTTTTATACACCTAGATTTTTATGGAAACAGAAATATAGACAGAAAGACCTAACTCAGAGGCTAAGTTTCAGACCCCACTACTCTAGACATTTGTTGAAAGAGTTGGAGTACATATATATGTCTGAGGAGAACAAGGTTTCTGAGAGAATAGTGAAGATTTGAACAAGGTGGTGGGTACTGCTGGCAATGTCAATGCTTGGACTGGTTAGGGTAGAGACAGGCAAGAGGCAGTCGGTTCTGGGGCTTCACCCTTCACTCAGCTCTCCTCGCTTGCCGCTTGCCGTTGCTTCTGAACGCAGTCTCCCACCCACCCCCATGCACAGCAGGGAGCGGGGTGAGAATTCGGATGCAGGATTGTTTCTTAGCGTCGATCATTTCTCTGAGCTCTTGATGGCCTCTCATTACTGACCTGTGGCGTACTTCTGCGATATTGTTTTCTGGGTTAGGAAACCAGGCTGTGGGATATAAAGAAGACCCAAGGGGAGAAAATGAGGTATATGAACTTACATACTTTTAGTTTTGTTCTATTGCTTCTGTGCCTTTAGAAAAGTCTATAACTGACAAGTACAGCCCATTTTCAAACTTAAATTATATCTGTGCAATTTTGGTAGAAAAATCCCTGGGCAGGTATTATACCTTTTTTTTCTGTGCCTTCCAGGGTACCAAGCACATTGAAGGCATTTAACAAATAATGATAATAACTTAAAGCAATGGGAGCATTGGATGTATAGGGAGATAAGAAAGTGGAAGACCGAGGTCCACTAATAATTAACAATGTCTCAGGAGGTGGTCCTACTGGTTTTGGATTTTAAATCCCCTGGTTCAATTTCTTGCTGGAGTGAATTCCACATAAAAAAAGAATAATCTTTAATTTGATACTTAGTCACTTCAGTGTCCTCTGCTGGGCTGGCTAAGATTGCATATTCTTATGGAAATATATGCATTCTTAATCAGTCTGATAATGTTGCTTCCCCCAGGCTTCTAAATACAAAAGCAAGAGATCATATATTCAGATGTGTGGCTTCAAAGTCATAGGACTCAGAGAAGTTGCTTTTCTCATTTTTTAAACTTTTATTCTTGGAATTGAAGGAAAAACAACATTGTAAAAACTTATAATTAATTAAGCACATGATGAAATAAGGTCTGGCACCTGTAAGTTAAAGCTATACCAGGAATGAATTCTTGTCCTTTCATGTGAGAGGCTGAATTGACACTCATTTTAATAATACAACAGGATAACTACAGTATGCTTTTTTTTTTAAAGTTTTTTTTTTTTTTAAGATTTATTTATTTTCAGAGAGAGGAGAAGGGAGGGAGAAAGAACAATGTATGGTTGCTTCTCACATGGCCCTCACTGGGGACCTGGCCTGCAACCCAGGCATGTGCCCTGACTGGGAATCGAACTGGGACCCTTTGGTTCCCAGCCCGCGCTCAATCCACTGAGCTACACCAGCCGGGCCTACAGTATACTTTTGATTAAGGTTTGATTGTCAGTCATTTTTGCTGTCCCTGGTGCTCACATCCTGAAGATTTGGAGTTTGCCTTTATTTGGGTTAAAGTATTCAGAGACCATGGGAAAAGGCACCCCAATAAAAGATTGGAAAGAATGCCAATATGTTTTCTGTGCCCATCGCTCCTTCCAGTATGTTCTTTTTCCTATGTCTGGTGCACCCCTTAGCATCTGCTTTGGGTTTGGTTTAGACTTTCCTTCTACTTCCCATATTCAAGCTTATGATTTTTTAAATATTTTAGTTTGTTTTTATAATATTCTTGAATCCTTCCTCTTCTCTACATAGCCTTTGTCTCGGCCATATTTTGAGACTGCGCCATCTCTTGTCTCAGTAACTCCAATAGCTTCTTGATGGCACATTCAGTCTAGCCTTCTGGTAGTTCATCCCTCGCCCTGCTGTTTTTTCCCTCCTAGGACACAGGTCTGTTTTTGTCTCTCGTCTAGTTTAAAAATTTGATACCCCGCTTCTCTAAGCTCCCTGGCTGTCTTCCCAGCATCATCAATTGCTTCCTGACCAAGGATCTTTGTATGAGCAGCTTTGCTCCGTCCATACCATTGAACATGACATTTTGTCTGCTTGGATTGCATTTCCCCCTTTGTTTCCCTGGAAGATGCCTACCTTTCTTTCAAGGCTCAACTTGAAATTACCTTTATTGTAACAACAATTATTTCCTCCTCACTCCAACACTTTCTTTTAAGAGAATCTGTCTTTGGACTCGGGTAGGGTTAAGTCAGATTCTCTTCCAAAGGAACTGATATGGGATTAGTGAATTAGATGGCTGTGGGTTTAAGATGACTAAGGTCTTATGGTCTCATGGTTGATGTGGTTATAAGTGCAAGAGAGCTGATTTGTAGGAAAAGGTTGGGAAATGGGCTAATTGCAGGGAAAACATATTAAAGATATAGTAAGGAACAGAGAACAATTTGAGAGCTATCTTGGTTCTCATTGGCTTATCAATTCCTATTTGGGTCCCTCTTGAGACTAATTGCTTTTTGAACACTCTTAACTCTTTATGCCAATATCTTCCTTATTAACTTTGTTCGATTGAGTCCTGTTTCTTTTTCATTATATTTAATTTTTAAATTTGAATTTATTGGCGTTACATTGGTCAATAAAATTGTATAGCTGTCAGGCGTACAATTCTATAATATATCATCTGTATATTATATTGTGTGTTCACCACCCAAAGGCTAGTCTCCTTCCATCACCATTTATCTGCCGTTTACCCTCTTACACCTGCTCCCATCCCCCATTCCCTCTGGTAATGACCATACTGTTGTCTGTGTCCATTAATTTTTTTTGCTTAATCTCTTCACCTATTTCACCCAGTCCCCCAGTCCCCTTCCTTCTGACAGCTGCCAGTCTGTTCTCTGTATCTCTGAGTCTGTTCGTATTTTGTTTGTTTATTTTGCTCCTTATATTCCACATGTAAGTGAAATCATATGGTATTTATCTGTCTCTGAAAAGGTATTATGCTAAGTGAAATATTGGCTTATTTTACTTAGCATAATACCTTCCAGGTCCATCCTGCTGTAGCAAAAGATAAGATTTCCTTTTTTAATGGCTGAGTAGTATTCCATTGTGCAAATGTACCACAATTTTATTTGTTTAATTTTTTATTGTATTTTTTCCATTACCATTTATTGCCACTATACCCTCTTCAACTTCCATGCACCCCCTCCCTCCCGCAATCACCACACTGTTGTCCATGTCCATGAGTTCTTTCTCTTTTTTTTCTCAATATATCCACCTCAGTCCTCCCACCCCCAGCTGTCAGCCTGCACTCTATGAGTCTGCATCTATTTTGTTTGTTAGTTCAGTTTGTTCATTAGATTCCACATATGAGTAAAATCATATCGCATTTGTCTTTCTCTGACTGGCTTATTGCACTTAGCGTGATGTTCTCCAGGTCTATCCATACTACTGCAAAGGGTAAAGTTTTATTCTTTTTTACAGCTGCATAGTATTCCATTCTATAAATGTACCATAGCTTTTTTATCCCCTCATCTACTGATGAACACTTGGGCTGCTTTCAATTCTTGGCTATTATAAATAGCACTGCAATGAACATAGGGGTTCATATATTCTTTCAAATCAGTATTTCAGGTTTCTTCAGGTCTGTCTGGAAAAAGTTCAGCCATTGTTAATATGAGAATGGTTTGCACGACATCAATGTAACCTGGAAGCCAAGGAGCATGGACTGGGATGTGCATGAGTGAACAATGGCAACTTCACTGTACTAGTCAGTGGGGGCTGTAGATATTGATGAGTGAGCATTGTACTGTGTGGTCGTCACATTCAAAATTACTAAGCTAGTAAAGCAATGAATCTGCATCAAATTTTGCTTTAAGCTTGAACGTTTCTCCATGAAAACTATTCAAATGATTCAGAAGGCTGTAGCTGTGGACAACTGGTGATTGGCAGCTTCACTATGACAATGTGCCTGCTCATGCATCACGTATCATGCAGAGTTGGTGAAACATCAAATCACCCAGGTGACTCAGCCTGTCTACAGCCCAGATTTGGTGTCTGGGACTTCTGGCTTTTCCCCAAACTAAAATCACCTTTGAAAGGGAAGAGATTTCAGACCATCAATGGGATTCAGGGAAATACAATGGGGGCAGCTGATGGCGATTGGGAGAACTGTGTGAGGTCCCAAGGTGCCTACTTTGAAGGGGACTTAGGCATCATTGTCCTATGTACAATGTTTCTTGTATCTAGTGTCTTCTTCAATAAATGCCTCTATTTTTCATATTACATGGCTGGATACCTTCTGGACAGATCCTGTATTCTGAGAAGTGGAATTTCTTGGTCACAAGACAGTTCTATTTTTAATTTTTTGAGGAAACTTCATTCTCACCAACAGTGCACAAGGGTTTCCTTGCCAATACTTACCATTTACATTCTTGCCAATACTTGCCATTTGTGGATTTATTGATAACAGCCATTCTGATAGTTATGAGGTGATATCTTACTGTGGTTTTACTTTGGATTTCTCTGATGATAAGTGTCATTGAGCATCATTTTATATGCTATTGACTATCTGTATGCCCTCTTTGGATGTCTATTCTGGTCCTTTGCCAATTTTTTAATTGGATTTTTTTTTTTTTAGTTTTGAGTTGTTTTGAGTTCTTTACAAATTTTGGATATTAACTCCTTATCAGATATATCACTGGTAAATATGGTCTCCAATTCAGTGGGTTGTCTTTTCATTTTGTTGATGGTTTCCTTTGTTGTGCAAAAATTTTTTAGTTTGATGTAGTCCCATTTGTTTATTTTATTTTATTATTTTTTTCCCCTTGCCTAAAGAGAAAAAATATTGCTACAAGAAAGTCTAAGACTTTACAGCCTAGGTTTTCTTCTAGGATTCTTATGGTGTTGAGTTTTCCATTTAAGTCTTTAATCCATTTTGAGTTTATTCTTGTTTTTTGAGTAAGGAGTTTGTCAAGGTTCATTTTTTGCATATATCTGTCCATTTAGTGAATAAACTATCTTTATCCCATTGTATATTCTTGCCTCTTCTGTCAAATATTAATTGACCATAAAGGTATGGGTTTATTTCTGGGCTCTCTATTTTGTTCCATTGATCCTTATGTCTGAATTTATGCCAGTACCATGCTGTTTTGATTATTATGGCCTTATAGTATAGTTTGATATTTGGTAGTGTGACACCTCTAACTTCGTTCTTTTTTCCTGAAGATTGTTGAGGCTATGCAGGGTCTTTTGTGGTTAACCATATAAATTTTTTTTTCTTTTTTCTTTTTCTAAAATTTTATTTATTTATTTTCAGAGAGAGGAGAAGGGAGGGAGAAAGAACAATGTATGGTTGCCTCTCACATGGCCCTCACTGGGGACCTGGCCCGCAACCCAGGCATGTGCCCCGACTGGGAATCGAACTGGGACCCCTGGTTCCCAGCCCGCGCTCAATCCACTGAGCTACACCAGCCGGGCCTAACCATATAAATTTTGGGTGTATTTTTTTCTAGTTCTGTGAAATACACCATTGGTATTTTGATAAGAATTGTGTTGAATTGATAGATTGCTTTGGGTAGTATGGTCATTTTAATAATGTTAATTCTCTCTATCCATAAACACTGTATATGCTTTCACTTATTTGTATCTTCCTCAGCATCTTATAATTTTCTGAGTGTAGGCCTTTTTCCTCCTTGGTTAAATTTATTCCTAGGTACCTTTTTTGATGCAATTGTAAATGGGATTGTTTTCTTAGTTTCTCTTTCTGATAGTTCATTATTGGTATATAAAAATGCCACTGATTCCTGAATTTTAATTTTGTATCTTGCTACTTTACTGAGTTCTTTTATCAGTTCTAGTAGTTTCTTGGCGGAGTCTTTAAGGTTTCTATATACAGTATCAAGTCATCTGCAAATAATGATAGCTTTACGTTTTCCTTTCCAGTTTGGATTCCTTTTATTTCTTTTCCTTATCTGGTTGCTGTGGCTAGGACTTCCAGTACAATGTTGAGTAAGAGTGTTGAAAATGGACATCCCTGTCTTGTTCCTGATCTTAAGAGAAACACTTTTAGTTTTTGTTGTTGAATATGATGTTGGCTGTAGGTTTGTCATATATGGCCTTTATTATGTTGAAGTATGTTCCCTCTGTTCCCACTCTACTGAGAGTTTTTATCATAAATAGGTGCTGGATTTTATCAAAATGCTTTTTTTGCATTTATTTATGTGATCATGTGATTTTTATACTTCATTTTGTTTATGTGGTATGTTACATTTATTGATTTGTGAATGTCTTACCAAACTTGCATCCTCAGGATAAATCCCTCTTGATCATGGTGTATGATCTTTTTAATGTATTGCTGAATCTGGTTTGCTAATGTTTTGTTGAGGATTTTTGCATCTATGTCCATCAGGGATATTTGCCTATAATTTTCTTTGTAGTGTCTTTGTCTGGTTTTTACAATTAAGATAATGTTGACCTCGTAAAATGAGCTTGGGAGTCTTCCCTCCTTTAGAATTTTTTGGAATAGTTTGAAAAGGATAGGTGTTCTTCTTTGAATATTTGGTAAAAGTTGCTTGTGAAGTTGTCTGATCCAGGACTTTTGTTTGCTGGGAATGTTTTGATCACTTCTTTAATTTCACTAGTTTCAATTGGTCTATTCAGATTTTCTGAATCTTTCTGATTCAGTTTTGGAAGACTGTATGCTTCTAGGAATTTATCCATTTTGTCTAGGTTGTCCAAGAGTTTCTGTTTCTTGTTTTTAAGTGAGTCCTTATTAAGATGCATCTAGTTCATGCAATAAAATGATTTATATATGTCCATCTTTTCCACCAAACAATAAACTCCCTGAGGGTAGGGCTACTTTTATGTTGAGATTCTCAGCAGTTAGTGTAGCTGTGGTTGACTGACAATATATGTTTGAATGAATGAAAACTAATCTCATTTTTAATGTTTTTTCTAACAAAGAGCTTAGGAAATTACAAATTTGGTGTTGCTATCATAGTGGGTGATAAAATGTCAGGTCTTTCCATAACATTTGTATTTTAATAAAGGCTTTCTGGAATCAATCCTTCGAGGTAAGGAAAAGCCATAAAAGGAGGAATTTATCAGTATTGGATTTTGTGGTGTGGTATTTTGGGAGCCTTTCAATGTCTCTTAAACTATAACGTATCTTTGTTCAGGGCCAGCAGTAAGAGAAACTGGCTAAGGGACAGAAAGACCACTTTCCTATAAGCACCGATGAGGTCGGATCTAGGGCTGCCACTTCACCGCCCAGAACTGCATTTACTTCCTTCCAAGCAGTTTTATATTAGCACAGATCATCCAGGAAAAATGGAAATATTCTAGGTGAAACCAATCAAAACACCAAGTCACTTGAGGTGCTATCACGGTGGGAAAGTTCACTTTGTGAATCAGGGTATTGCTCTTTAAACATTGTTGTCTCTCACACTTAGTGTGTTGGTATTACTGATCAAATGACACTTAACAGACATCAAATAAACACTTCTTTTCTATGGCATTAATTAAAGAGGATATTTTCACATCATCGTCGAGGCATCACTAAAGAAAAATCAAATGAAATGGATCATTGGGATTAATTAGCCTGAGATGAATGTGTCCCTCCCCCAAATTTAACCTTCCAACATTTTTACCCTCTTTTCTTCTCTCTTTACAGTATTATATTAGGGAGCCTCTCCCTTTTCTTGGTTACACCAAGACTTCCCCTTTTTTGGCGTGGTTAAATGAGGGCAGTGAACGTCATTGCTCAAGCAGCCATCCTTACTAACTGGCATTTTTTTGGGGGGTAGGTACCTTTGAGAATATCAACCTTGACCAGACTGTATAAGGCCAGGCTTCTTCCAGACAAACCTTTAAACAGGGAATGCATTCTTCTTAGCACTATTTCTGGCAAATGGGCCAGGCATTAGAGGCTAGCCTTGGTTGAGAACTTAATCAATTCTACTCGTAGTTTAAGGTGATGTTCCTTTTCATGTTAATTAGAATAAGATAGATGTGCAGTGTAAACATGTTGCATAAACACATAAACGTACAGATTTTTAATAGAATCTGCATTTACTCTTTCCTTGTGAAAATGTTGCTCAACTCTAGTAAAACATACATGCATTATCCTCCAGAGACTCTAAGAATATAAATGGAGGTTAAACAGCAGGACAGAATGCCAATGTCTTAAAATACAGCTGCGAATCAAAGTTAGAAAGCAAAAGACCTTTTTAACTTCAAAGGTAGCCAATTAAGTTGCAAACACTATTGATAACAGTTGCTTTATTCAGAGCCTTATTTTATAAAACATCATGCTGTCTTGAAACTGAAGAGGTGGCAGAGAAGTTGTCTCCATAATCCATAATTGAAAGAATTGTAAATGTAACAATTATTTCCCTCTATGGTTGCTTTCACAATTTCTTGCTCTCTGCAGGATCCTTGTTTTCTTTCTTTCTTTCATCTCATTGCAACAATCAAGCAATTATAGAGTGATTCATATTTAAGATTAAATTTTGCATGTCTAATGAGGTATATAAAAGTCTCTATTTTTTCATAATTATGAACTATGTTTATATAATTAACCAGCCTTTTAAGTAAGTAGCACTGTTTGTAATATACACTTTATATCCATTTGACCTAAATTTTATAAGTTTTATCAATCTATGATTTATAATAAAACAATGTAGTTAATTTGAATATGGACATAAATAGTGTAATATTCAAATTGGAAAAACTACTCTGTATGATGGAAAAGAGATACGAAATAAAAACAGTTCTCATGTGGTGTATTTAAACATAATCTTTAAAAATTTCTGTCATTCTCCAGAAGCTATTTCTGGCTTTAAGTACTTTAAAATGTTAGTAATGATCCAAATGAAGATGTTAGTACTTCTCAGGTTCGATATTGTCATTCTGTAGATATCACGCAGTGACAGAGGACTCTTACAAAAATCTATTTTTTTCTTCCCTAGATTTAAGAAGTTCAGTTAATATTTGTTTAAAAGTGATTGCTCTCTAGGCTGGGATTGGAGCCTCGCCAGCTTTTTTTGGGGACCCTGATTGAGCAGTTGAGTTTAAGGAGCGGAAAGAAGCTCTCTTTTCTCCTGTCCGCCCTCACTCCCCCTCCAATCTAGTGGAAGGGAGAGGGAGTGAAAGCAAGTTGGAAAGAGGAGAGGAAGGACTGGAGGGGAGTGAGGGGGTACTTCCAGAGAGATTCTCATGCATTCTGAGCAAGTGAAGTTAAAGATCTCCACATGTAAGTTCAGACTCTTATTTAAAAACAAAAAAGCCATCAAATTATGTCATCTTAACCAAAGCTAACAGCACGTTATAATATTTTAGACTATGTTTACAAAATGTTCAAATATTTCTTCTTTCCATTTGTATTTTAACAAAATACATAATACATTTGTACTTTAGCAAAGTACTATATATTTTAACAAAACCCTTATGTTTTACATGATTTCAGAGTCCATCTAATTCATTCTCCCAAGTGTATAGTAGAAAACTGAGTACTCTATATTATAATTAGAGTGATTACATACTTTATTGTCTAACTGTGGACACTGAGAATAAAATGGGTTGCTACAATGATTACTCCGGACAACAGGGTTAAACCGGGAAACTAGGTTTTATGAGCACCTCAATTTTAAAAAAATAGAAACTCAGATTACCAGATGTTGAGTCATTAAAATTAATTTAATTGCTTTTTTTAGTCTTCTGCCATTGTGACAGGGTGAAAAAGTTAAATGGACCATTGTAATAAAACCAACACTTATGGATTACTTGTTGTGTACCAGTCATTATTCTGATCATTTTATTTATAAAAACATGATTAATCATCATGATAACTCTGTAAGTTGTTACTCTTATCTCAATTTTATAAATGGGGAAACTGAGGTTCGGAGAGGTTAAATTTCTTATCCAAAGTCACAAAGCTAGAATAGAGCAGGAGTTTGCAATCCTAGAGGTCTAGAGGTCATAAAAAATTGGAAGTTCTGGGTAGAAGGTTGTGAAGTAGATGCTTAGACCAATGAAAAGTATCTGGTATTATAAATCAGAAATTAAAGAATGAAGCACTTATGGATGCTCCTCAGTGTGCTTCTTAAGGCGTGGGTCTTATATATGGCTTCAAGGGATGATAATCACGTGGTGAGCCTGGGGTGAGCCGTCAGAGGCAAAAGGAGCATCTGACTGAGGTGAGGCATAAAGGTAGGGATTGGAGGTTCTTGACCATTTATTTGATCTACCCATAAGCTATGTATACTACCTTGGCTTCGCTTTTTGTTGATAGAAGGGAAGGCCTTGCTCTTGCTTCCAGGGAATAATAATATGAAAACAAACTGGTGGAAACAGGGACAAAAGGAGGTATTTTAGTCAATGCACAGAATCTCCTTGGCATAGCCTTCAATCCTGGCTACCACTAACCTGCTGGAGGGAAACCTTAGCAGAGGTTCCACCATGCTGAGGTTGTGCTGAGAAATCACAGAGGAATCATTGGGCTGGATTGTTCCTTGACTTTTAGTTCTATTTATGATGGGGAGTTATAAGAGTCAAAAACTGAGAGGAATATACTGCCAGTTGTAATGTGACTTCTGTTGGTCTTTTAAGGCAGTTATTTTCATCCTTATCAACCAAGATATCTCTAGTTACAATCATTTATCATTAGGTTGACTTTGGTATAAACATATATTTATTACATATACTTTGAAACCCTTTGACATATTGTGCCTAAGTTTTCCTGTAAGAATATGAGAACATACTCATTCACCTGGGTCTCAGTTTGTATTCATTAACTGGCAATCTCAATCTTAATTATGCTGGTCAGTCTTAATTATGCTTGAGGACCCTTTTATTGAACGGTGGTACCATTGGGAGAAAATAATTCCCATCTTCAAAGTAGAGTGGTAGAAACATATACCAAAAATCAAAACAAAACTAAACAATTTAATCAACAGTAACATAAATAACAGGACAATGATAATAGGAATTACTTATATTAATTTTCGGTGATTATAGTTTAAAAGTGCATTCACCAGACATTTTCCCTACCCTAATTTGTTTGAATATTATTGAGTACTTTTGCAAAATGGTCAAATACAGTGTTAAAAATCTCAAAAAATTGTATTCTCTTAAAAAAGCTAACAATAATCACTGTAATTTAGATTACATTTATAAAATATCTATATATCCATATGGACTATTTAAAAAAAACTCTCTAGTTTAAAATTGGAAAGGAGATCAGAAGTTCCCTTTTCACTCTCATCCTTCACAGAGTGAACAGTCGAGAATCAGAACTTTTCACGGCTTGCTCGAGCTCCTCTGGGAGTACAGACAACTGGAATCCAGATTCCTGTCCCCAGGCTGCGGCCCTTTCAATAGTTTGTATTCACTTAAAATAAAAATTAATATCATATGTATTGAATACAGACTGCAGTCTATGAAACTAGTGCTAAAAGATAAAGACAGAAATCTAATTCAAGAAAATGAATTTTTTCCTGTAACAAAACAAAAATTTTTTCCTGTGATGCACACAAAGCACCCGCCCAAATCAGCAAACTGCAGAAATAGTTCTAAATTCTAACCTTGCTTCTGTCACTGTTTCTGTGCAGCATTTGGTAGGTCAGTTCACTTGAATGATGGTTACTCTATATCTATATAACAGGGAAAATAATGTCTTGACTTTCTGAAACTGGGAAAGGACTGTGTCTTTTTTAAAGAATGCATCAACAATGGAAAGGAACTTGAAAATTCCATGTTATGTACATACTATAATGTTTAATAAGAAGGAAATTATTATATAAAGTACAATAATGGTTAAACAAGGCAGAGAATCTTTACAAGCATATTTTCTGTTTATGGCCTTGATTTCAATTCTACTCTTCTAGACAGAATTAACTGTTTTTCTCTACATATGTTTTTCTTTCTTGACCAAATTCTTGTTAGAAGTATTGTATTGTAGAGCTATAATAACTTTCCTGGACTTAGTAAGCCAAGCGAAATCATCCATGCAATTTTTCTCTAAACCTTTGCCTTAGCTCAATGAACTTATTGGCATAGGTCACACTGACTGGGTGATTTCTGAATCTCTTTACTTTCTGATATTACAGCTGAGCCAAAAATAAGAAAGTATGAACACTGAACACTGAGGGTAAATTGTGAACAAATAGCATAGATATTTAATTTTTTTGTATACAAGTGTTTATATTTTTAGAGATTAGTGGTAGACTTTCATTTTAGGTTAAAGAAATAAAAATGAAGGAAGAATCAAAATAATTTATTTTGGAGTAACAGCTTTCTAAAATTAAATGGTTTAATTATAATATTAGAATAGGCATAATATTAGAATAAATTATAATATTAGAATAAATGGTTAAATTATAATATTAGAATAGGCATATAATATTAGAATAGAATTAGAATATATATGCCTATTCTAACATTAGAATAGGCATATATGATATTGTATATTATAATATAATATATAACATATAATATATAGAATATATATTATATATTTAATATATATTATAATATTATTATTATATATATAGAATAAGCATCTATAATATTAGAAAGGCATAACCCTAGTCTATATTTCAACTTCTATACATGCAATACTTAATTATAGACATTATTAAAAACAAAATATTTGGCACTTTTTAAAAGAAGAAATAACACAAATCTACTTGACAAAGGTCTGTTTGCTGCACCTTATTAGCATTGTCTATCGTACAGTGGATAATCCTTCTTAGCATCATCTATTCATATGTGAAGAGAAAAAATTCATATTCTTCTTGTTATTTGTTAAAACATGCACATGTTAATATAGAAGACATAGGTTTGGGTCAAAGAAATACCTTTTAAATAAAAATATTTATTGTAGTTAATATGTTAGCTCTTCTTTCATGTTTCTGATTATATTTTTATTTTAACCATAAGAGGGCACATTAGTTCAAGAAAAATTAAAGAAAAAACAGCAACAAAAAGTATTTCCTTAGAAGTGGTAGGTAGAGAAAATTTGTGTATTTAATTATGCTTATTTTCACTCAATTTATTGTCATTAGCAACATAATTTATTAGTTTTTTATTTGAAAAGAATTCATGTATATATAGTTTTATTAAGAAATTACTTTTCATTTTTTATTGCTAGCTACTACTCCTAGAAGAATGAAGTTGGCCTAGTTGATTTTGATGAAGCTATTATGTGACCAAGGGGGACATAAATCATGGCATTTGAAGAACATCCGGAGTTCAAAGGTATGTACGATTAAGTTACCATGAAGTAAGTAAATGCCAGTCCCTGGTCTTGTAGTTAAAAGAACAATATACCTATGTGTGAATGAATGCAGCTCAGCAATTATGCTTCACTGCAAGTATTTATAACCTTTAAAATTCGGTACAAATTACAGAGAATAATAGATGGCCCCAGAGTGAATACAAGGCTTTATTTCACTAGAAAGGCTTGACTGAGGCCAGAAACTGCAAGAGGGCGGGCAGTTCAAGTGGCTTATGAATGACTGCTGAGTCGCAGAATGACTTCATTTGTTTACAATTTGTGGCAAGCTGTTATTATTTCTAATGTTCGGGCTTTTCTCTAAAGGCTGCAGGTTTTTCATCTGCAAAGACTGAAATAGATACTAGCTAGTATTTAACAATAATGCTTTAGTTAATTTAAAGGACTACTTTAAAGGATTAATCACTATTGAATAAAATTAATTGAACACCTACTAAGTTTCAAGTTCTGGACTGGGTACTATAAGAGTAAAGATGGATTAATACATTGTTTTGGCTTGAAAATACAATTTTTAAAATTTCCCTGTGACTTACAGAGAACAAGATTTATCAAGCCTATTACAAAGTATATTTTACATTATACTTTTAAGGAAACTAAGGGGTTAGGCAAAATCATTAGTATATATTATCTCCAGTTTAAGACTGCAGAGCTGCTCTGGTAATGTTTTTTTTTTTTTTTTCTTTTCCGGAGAGTCAATTATGCAATAAATTGTAGTAATTAGTGGCATAAAACAAGGCAATAATGTAATTAAAACCAAAATATTTACTTGGTATAGGAGATACTTTTATGCATTTTAATTCTGCTCCTTGTAAGCTAATAATACTCTAGGAATTTCTATGTGGCTTTTCCATCTGGTGGTTTGGAATTAGCATGTACAAAGAGAGTTCAGAATTATGCTTTAATTATAGTTTGAATGATGATTTCAGTCTGAGCATGAGTTGTCAACAGAATTGTGAATTGGAGAAAGGAGAGATAAGGGCTGTTAGTGGGATAAAAAGTATATTTGCAGTCACTTTAAAGTGTCTTTTGTTTTAAAAGAAGTAATTAATGTTGGGAATTAATAGGCTCAGATTCTTGATTTTAAAGTTATCACTTGGTTGCTAAGATGAAGCCTTTTCAAAATTATTACACGATATGCAATGACAGGAACATTTCAGTTGAAAGGTAGAAAACATAATTGAAAAGCTAGCTTTTGAGTGCCTGTTATCACTTTAATGGATAGCAGATGAGACTGAGGAACTAAATGCTATAGTTCAATAAAAAATGTATTTAGCTGGATTTCACATTATTATGCATGGTTTCCTCTAAACATTATTGTCGAAGTATTCATGCAATAGCAGGCTTTAAGTGGAGCCTGGTCAGTATGTATTAACTATTAGAAAGCAATCATTAAGTCAAAATTATGTGCAAACAATGGATCCAGGTATAGTATCTAAAAATCTTCTAAGGTGTGTATAACCCAGATAGAACATTCATAAAATTCATAAAATGCAGCCATAAAGAATGATGTTTTAAGCTATATATTTATTAACATGGAAAGTACATTATAAAATAGGCTATACAATAGGAAGCTAACTACTGTAAAAAAATGATATATATATAAATTGGAAAACTTAGAAAGGACGTAGTTAAAATAGGAAAGATCTAAGGGTTAACGGTGGTCATCTCAGGCACTGGAATTATGGGAGATTTTAATGTTTTCTTTCTAAAAAAGATTTTATATATTTATTTTTAGAGAGAGAGGAAGGGAGGGAGAAACACAGGGAGAGAAACATTGATGTGAAACACATCGATCGTTGCCACTTGTACTTGCTGGCACGAGGGCCCTGACTGGGAATGGAACCAGAGAGCTTTCGCTTTGTGGGACAATGCCCCACCCACTGAGCCCCACTGGTCAGGGAGAGTTTAATTTTCAATAGGCTTATCTGTGTTTTACTATTTTCTACAACAAATGTATTTTATTAGATAATAAATGGGACATAGTATTCCAGTTTGCTTAATGTGTAGCAGAAAAATCTTTATAACTTTATGTACTCTTGATGATATTTAATTGGTCCTAACTTAAATTTACAATTCCTATTTATTGAGTTTCTTCTGTGTTTGTTTTTACATATATAATTATAACAGCTATTAAAATTAAGCAAAATATAACATAGATAATACCCAATTTGTCTCATATAAATGAGAAGCTGAAGTGAATTCAGAAATAGTATAAAAGGACAATTGAACATAGGATCTGAATTCAATCTTTGCAAAAATAGATGTGAATATTTAAGATAATATGAAGGAATTATGCGTAGGATGTGACCTGGGAATATAGGAAAAATTAAATAAAAAGAAATTGATCCAAATTCTACCACATTTTTTATCTGTACGTGGAAAGGAAGGTGATAGAACTATTGGTAATGGTTGGGCAAACCAATCACTCAGGACAGAAGGTATTATTTTTATTTATTTATTTATAAATTATATTTTATTGTTTATGCTATTATAGTTGTCCCAAATTGTACCTCATCCTCCCCCTCCAACCAACTCCCCCACTCCCTCAGGCAATCCCCGAACCATTGTCCATGTCCGTGAGTCATGCATGTAAGTTCTCTGGTTACTCTATTCCCTATGCTGTACTTTACATCCCCACAACTTTTCTGTGACTGCCAATTTATACTTCGTAATCCCTTCACCTTTTTTACTTAACCCCCGACCCAGCTCCCATCTGGCAACCATCAAACCATTCTCTGTATCTATGATTCTGTTGTGCTTCTCTGTTTATTTTGTTTTTTAGATTCAGTTGTTGATAGATATGTATTTATTGCCATTTTATTGTTCATATTTCTGCTCTCTTTTTCTTAAAGAACATCCTTTAACATTTCATATAATACTGGTTTGGTGGTGATGAACTTCTTTAGGTTTCTCTTGTCTGGGATGCTTTTTATCTGTCCTTTTATTCTAAATGATAACTTTACTGGGTAGAATAATCTTGATTGTAGGTCCTTGCTTTTCATCACTTTGAATGTTGCTTGCCAATCCCATCTAGCCTGCAAATTTTCTTTTGAGAAATTAGCTGACAGTCTTATAGGGGGTTCCCTTGTAGATAACTAACTGCTTTTCTCTTGCTGCTTTTAAGATTCTCTAATTTTTATTTAGCCTTTGGCATTTTAACTATGATGTTTATTGGAGTGGGCCTTTTTGAGTTCATCTTATTTGGGACTCTATCTGCTTCCTGGACTTGTATGTTTATTTCTTTCACCAAGTTAGGGAAGTTTTCTGTCATTTTTCCAAATAGGTTTCCAGTTTCTTGCTCTTTCTCTTCCCTTTCTGGCACCCCTATGATGTGAATGTTGGTACATTTAAAGTTGTCCCAGAGGCTCCTTACACTGTTCTCATTTTTTTTTTAATTCTTTTTTCTTCTTGCTTTTCTTGCTTCTTTAGATTCCAAATCGTTGATTTGATTTTCAGCTTCATCCACTGTACTGTTGATTCCCTGTAAATTGTTCTTTATTTCAATATTAGTGTATCCTTTGTTTCTGACTGGATCTTTTTAATGCTGATGAGGTCCTTACTAAGTTCCTTGAGCATCCTTATAACCAGTGTTTTGAACTCTACATGTGATAGATTACATTTCTCCATTTTGTTTAGTTCTTTTTCTGGGGATTTGTTCCGTTCTTTCATTTGGGCCATGTTTCTTTGTCTTCTCATCTTGGCAGTTTCCCTGTGTTTGTTTTTATGTATTAGGTAGAGCTACTACATCTCCCACACTTGATAGAGTGGCTTAATGTTGTAGGGGCCAGTGGCACATCCTCCCCTATTCCCCAAGCTGGGTAATCAAGGTACACCCACTGTGTGAGCTATGTTCACCCTCCTCTTGTAGTTGAGCCTTGATTGCTCTTGGCACATGCAAGATCAGCTACTGCCTGTATTCTGTCTGGAGTCACACAGCATTAGCTAAAAAGAAATCCGCAGATGACTGCTACTTGTGCTGAGTTTGGAGGTGCCCAGGACAGGCCAAGCTGTGAACCATGGCTGCCTGCTACTAGTGCTGGGCCTGAGGAAACTTAGCAAGAGGTATGGGGCTCAATGAAACCAGATGCTACTTGTTTGAGAGAATTTAGGAAAATTTGAAGCATGGGCCAAGACAAGTCATTTGTATGGAAAAGTCACTGGGACAGCTTGCATGGGCCTGAAAAATGAGTGGGGAAGAGGCTCAGGGAATCACCAAGGTGAAGCAAACAGTGTGAGCCAGGTTGATGGAATCTCAGATATAGCACTAGCCTGCTGACTTTGGGAGTCTGCGGGAGGTTCAGAAAAGGAACAATGGCCTCTGTCAGCACTTCTGTCTGGGAGAAAGCTTTCCCTTAGCTCTCTTCCTGATGCTGGATGATTCAGTTCCTCCCCATATATCTTTGATGTCTGTCTGTCTTCCTTCCTTCCTTCCTTCCTTCCTCTCTCTCTCTCTCTCTCTCTCTCTTTCTATTAAAGATTTTATTTATTTACCTTTAGAGATAGGGGAAGGGAGGGAGAAAGAGAGGAAGAGAAACAGCAATATGTGAAAGATAATATCGATTTGTTGCCTCTGGCACATGCTCCCAAATGGGGACCTGGCCTGCAACCCAGTCATATTCCCTGACTGAGGATTGAACCAGCAACATCTCAGTTTGGAGGCTGGTGCTCTATCCACTGAGCTACACGAGCCATGGCCCTGATACCTTTAAATCTGCTTCCCTGGCACCGGAGCTCATAGGGTGTGAGTCTGAGTAAGTCTGTGCATGGGCCCTTTAAGAAGAACTGCCTGGGATTCCAGCAGTTCTATCTTCCACAGCCTCAATCCCTGCTGGTTTTTACAGCCAGAAGTCAAGGAAACTTATCTTCCTGGCACTGGAACCCTGGGCTGGTGGGCTAGTGTGGGCCTGGGACCCCTTGCTTCTGAGATATCCCTCCTTATTTTTAACTGCCACCAGTGGGTGTGGGACCAGCCCGTTCCACATCTCCACATCTCCTACCAGTCTCGTGGTTTCTTCTTTAATTCTGTAGCTGTAGGACTTCCATTCAGCTCAATTTCTGATTGTTCTGAATGACGGTTGTTTTACAGTTTAGTTGTAGTTTTGATGTGGTTGTGCAAGCAGGCAAGCCAGGTTTACCTATGCCTCCATCTTGACCAGAAGTAGACTTTCCTTTAAAGAAACATGATGGGTTGGCTAGCACCCTGGCTACCTATTTCTATCAAGTTGTATCCCTCTGAGTCAGGAAAAAACATGTTCCAATAGATCTGCTCAAGGAGAGTTTATTTTCTTGTTTCTATTTAAAAGAATGTCAGGGCACTGTAACTCAGACACCACATCAGTGTGAATAGTTGAATCACACATACAAAAATCAAATGAGATGGATTTGAGTGAAGGTTGAGCAGGAATTTCCATTGATAGAGTGGAATGGCTTCTAACAATTTACTTGGAACACATACACACACAGGTATAGATATTATAGCACTTTGTGGCATCTCTAATCTAGGTTAAACAGGATCAAGCTATAAAAGAAAAAAATGCTTTGCTCATCAGATTAATAGCTAATTATGAGGTAAGCACTTACTGAGTTGTTGCAAATAATTGTTATAAAATCACAGTTTAAGGGAGAAAGTTATGTTTCAGAAAACTTGGTATTAAGCTTCTTTCTTCTTTTTCTGATTAAATGAGGTAGTCTAGTGGTTGTTTTATTTTTTTCTGCTTCATAGGCTGTCTTAATTCTGACATGTGGAAAAAAGTTTTTAACCACTAGTGACTAATCAATTTTCCATTACAATTTTATTAACAGTAAGTAATCAGTCTCACAATTTTACTAAAATGTTGGTTTAAATATATCTGGCTATAATTTTTTTCAGCCCAAATGAAAATTTGTAGACCAACCAGGTTTCAAATTTGTCCTTTAACTGATGACCTGATTTTCTTGAGAGAGAAAGCTTAGAAAATTTTCTAATTAGTGCTAGGACATGATTTTCTGTGGCTCACTGCTTCATGTATTCTATGTCTTCAAATTGAGCTGTGGGAAGTGTCTTTAGTGGTTGGTGTTTTCTATTGATCTCCACAATTGTTCTCAGTAATTAAAAAGATAACTGTGGCCCTGGCTGGTGTGGCTTAGTGGGTTGAGTGCTGGACTGCAAACCTAAAGGTTGCTGGTTCGATTCCCAGTCAGGGCACATGCTTGGGTTGCTGGCCAGGTCCCCAGTAGGGGGCATGTGAGACGCAACCACACATTGATGTTTTTCTCCCTCTCTTTCTCCCTCCCTTCCCCTCTCTCTAAAAAAAAAAGTTAACTGTGCAGTGATTTTTTTTTAAATTTTTTTAAAGATTTTATTTATTTATTTTCAGAGAGAGGAGAAGGGAGGGAGAAAGAGCAATGTATGGTTGCCTCTCACATGGCCCTCACTGGGGACCTGGCCCGCAACCCAGGCATGTGCCCCAACTGGGAATCGAACCGGGACCCTCTGGTTCCCAGCCCGCGCTCAATCCACTGAGCCACACCAGCCGGGCACTGTGCAGTGATTTTTAAAGAATGTACTAGAGCCTTGAGTCAGCACACACTCCTCACCACCAACCCAGGGAGGAAAGATCTTTGTATCCCCTTATTGGCTCCAAGCATAAGAGTGGTACACACGGGCTCCAGCTGTCAGTTCATTTCCTGTGTATCTCTCCCGTTCTTTTAGCCTGCAGTTCACACCTTAAATGCCTCTTTCCTTATCAACTGAGAGGAGATTTGTGCAGCATATCTGAGAAACTAAAGATCATTAATTAGAAAGGTGCTTCTGGACAACAGGAAATTTTTCATTGGAAAGGTTTCAAATCTAAGAAAGTAATAAATTTCTCTGTGGAAGGTGACCATATTTTTGTCTTCTGATGTCCTTCCCTATTGCAGTTGTATGGTTTAAACACAACAGAGGGAATATGACTCCTCTCTCATTAACCCTCACAGTTTGTCTCCCTCCTTTCTATGACTTTCCTTTCTGCTTCCATTTTGGCATTCGTAGCACCTTTCAGGGGTTTGGAGTACATTTTATTTTTATTTTTGTGAAGAAAAATTCAGGAATATGTTTTAGGGAATATAACACAGTATTTTTCTTAATATGCATGTACTGTCAAAAATTTTTTTAAATGTAAGTATCTGTTTATTAAATGGACATTGAAAATTAGGAAATATAGTTGCCTTACTTGCCTTTCTCCATTCCATATTTGCATGTCTCCTGTAGTGAGAACTCTGGCTTCTGGCAACAGTAACACGTTTACTCATGTGCTTATCCCTTCAATGCACATAAAATAGTTTAAGAATCCATATACCTTTACTGCCGCAAAATAAACCTACTAAATGAGTTCTAGATCTGTTTGCAATTCTTTTACTCACTAGCTGGTGTTCAAAAGTAACTTATGAGGTCTTTATTTCTCCCAGACTGGATCTCTTGTTTCTGTTTGCATTAAATTTAGGTTTTCCCTCATCTTTGTTGATTTACTTTTATTTTTTGAATATATAGAACATTAACACACTTCCAAAAGTGTCCCCTCTTATTCTCAGGAGGTATGTTCCAAGACCCCCAGTGGGTGCCTGACACTGAGCCTTAAATGTACTATGTTTTTTCCTATACATACATACATACCTATGATAAATATTAATTTATCAATTAGCCACAGTAAGAGGTTAAGAACAATAATTAATAATAAAATAGGACAATTGTAACAACATATTGTAGAAAAAGTTATGTGAATGCGATCTCTCTTTTTCTCAAAATATCTTGTACTGTGATGATGTGAGATGACCAATGAGACGAAGTGAGGTGATGGTATCGGCATTGCAGTGTAGCGTTAGGCTACTGTTCACCTTCTGACGTATTGTCAGAGCCAGGGTCACCTGCTTTGGGAGATCCTGGATTATAGAGCCACGATGATGTCCTGGATGTCAGGAGAAGATGATGTCAGTGGTTGGGGATCCTCAGCAGCTGAAGGTTTTTTACCAAAAAGTTTTGGAAGAATATTGTAATCAGAAGTTGTCTCTTTTCGAGTCATTCAAGTATTGCTGTGGAAGCTGTGATCCTTTGGTGTTCGTATCGGTCTCTTTAATACTGCATTCCATCTGAGAATTGTAGTCCATAATTTCTTCTTTTTTCCCCTCATCTGAGGACATGCTTATTGATTTTTAAAAGAGGACAAGGAAGGGAGAGAGAGGGGGAGAGAAACATCCATGTGAGAGAGAAGCATTGATCAATTGCTTCTCACACATGCAACTTGGACTGAATCTACAACCCAGGCATGTGCCCTGACTGGGAATCAAACCCATGACCCTTCGTTTTATAGGACGATGCTCCAACCAGCTGAGCCACACTGCCAGGGACATAATTTTGTCTTTAATGCCTATGAAACTCAAAATACTTTGGCAAATTTTGGTAGTGTCTATATTGTTGGTTCTGTTTCAGTTTCTTCATCTTCCTCTGTACATGACATAAATTCTTCGAGTTCCTCACTGTTAACACTTCTGAATGGCTTTCAGTATGTTCTTTCACCTCTTTAAGCATGTCAGCAAATCTTTGTCCACCAACATGGCTTGCCGTGTGAATGATTTTCCTAACGTCTCCATCGATCCTTGGGAAATAGTTAAAATCATTCACAACTTCACTTCTTAAGTTCTTCCAGAAGGCATTTATAGCTTCTGGTTTTAATTTATCCACTGCAGCTTTTATGAAGGTCACTGAGTTAGCAATAGTGAATGATTTCCTGCACGGTGTCCATATTAGGGTCTGCATCAATTGCTGGTCAAATATGATTAAAATACTCAGGTGGGTATATACTCAGGTGGGTATATGTGTTCTGCTGGAAATGCAGCAGCAGCTTCTTCCTTCTTCATCAGTAGACACGAGCTCTACAGTAATTTTTATAGTTTTCAGTTCAAAACTGTTTCAGAGTTTGTGTAAATATCCCTTACTTGCAGTAAATGGCTAGGTATTACCAGGGATCCCTTGCCGAAATCTTCCTATGAGCTCAGTGCTTTCTGAGACAACATGTTCATGTCAATTGGGATACATTTTAGGCTCATGGTTTCCACCCACAAATTTAATGCCTTTTCCATTTTAACTAAGTACTTATACACACTATAGCCATAACTTTTGCACTTTGAAATGCAACAGCAAAACTAGCACAAATTTCTCTTTCCTTCTTCACAATTTCACAGACAGCTTTGTTTTAACATCGACCTTAACACCCTCAGTATATGATATTTCTTCTTATTAAGTCAAGAACTTTCACCTTTTGACTGAAAGGAAGCACTTTGTGACTTCTCTTTGACACATCTGAATTGCCAGCATCACTACTCTTGTATTTCGGGACGTTCTCAGGTAAAATCAGGGTTACTTGAACACTAGTACTGCAATACCACAACAGTCATTCTGATCACCAGGACAGCTACTGAGTGACTAAGGGGCGGGTAGCACGTGCAGCGTAGATATGCTACGTGAAGAGATGGTTCCTGTCCTGAGTGGGACAGAGTGAGGCATGAGGTTTCATCGTGCTAATCAGAACAACATGCAGTTTAAAGTTCATGAGTTGTTTACTTCTGAAAAATTTTGTTAAATATATTTGGACCTCAGTTAAGTGCAGGTGACTGAAACTGTGGAACATGAGATCTAGGATAAGGGCGAGGCTACTGTAGGATATTTCGAAAGAGAGAGATGCCTCGTTCATGTAACTTTTGCTCTAGTGTATTATTATAATTTTTCTATTTTATAATTAGTTACTGTTATTAATCTTTTACTGTGGCTAATTTGTAAGTCAAACTTTATTGCAGATATGCATGCATAAGAAAAAATAGTATAAATAGGGTTCAGTACTATTCATGGTTTAGGCATCCCCTGGGGGTCTTGGAACATGTCCCCATGAATAAGGGGGACCACTGTATATTCAACAGACTCTGAGACATGTGGTATTTTTATTTTGAATATTATTCAGAAATTTGGTAATTTCAGTTTATGTTTTCTTTCACCTTTTCAAAGAGTTGTTTAATAACATAAAAAATAATTTCCAGGTTAACTGGCTCTTTTGATATTTGATTGCATTTTTCAGTTCTAATTTTGTGCATTCTGATCAGTCTGTGTTGTTTATTATCTTTCTTCTTTATGCAACTTGATGTTTTCTTTGTCACCTAATATATTATCAATTTGGGTGAATTTATCATGTACACCCTGAAAGAATGTTTTTTTTTTCAGGGTTAGTGTTGTATTTCATGCATATTTATAAGATATAGTCTTCCCTGACCAGTGTGGCTCAGTGGTGGAACACTGTCCCACGAAGCGCAAGGTTGACTGTTCCATCCCCGGTCAGGGCACAGGCTTGGGCTGTGCATGTGTGGAAATTGGGGTGTATACGAGAGACAACTGATCGGTGTTTCTCTCTCACACTGATGTTTCTCTACCTGTCTTTCTACCTTCCCTCCACTCTCTCTAAAAAAAATAAATAAAAATTAAGAAAAAGATATATTCTATGAATTTATTGTTTAGATCTTCTATATTCTTATTTATCTTTTTCCAGTTGATGGGTTTGGTACTGATAGCAGTATGCTAAGTATTACATTTTTCCTGTTATTTGTGTTTCCATCTCTTTCTCTTTGCATCATTAAGTTTTTGATTTGCTCATGTACTTGATGTGTTATTTGGGACATAGGTGTTTATAGCTATTGTATCTTCCCTGCGAATTCTGGCTTTTAGCATTAAAAAGTGTTTTTATTTTTCTTAAGTACTGCTTTTTTGACACAAATTCTACTTTATATTGGGACTACAAACTCTACTTCCTTATCGTTTCCATTTGCTTTGTGTATCTATTCCCATGTTTTTATGTTTAGCCTTTCAATACCACTGCTTTAGATGTTTCTCTTATACACAGCATAGTTAGGTTTTGTTTTATGTACCACTTTGAAAATATTTTTCTTTTTATAAGCAAAGTAAGCCAATTTACATTTATTGATATGGCATACATTTGGTGCTGTGTCATGTTATTTTACATTGTAATTGCATACATAATTGTATTATATTTACTCTCTCTAACTTGTGTTTGGTCCTTTTTAAAGTTTCCTTTGATATTTAAGAAGATTTATACTTTTTTTTTTATTCTTTTTTTTTTAAAGTCTTTTTTTTTAAAGATTTTATTTATTTATTTTCAGAGAGAGGAGAAGGTAAGGAGAAAGAGCAATGTACGGTTGCCTCTCACATGGCCCTCACTGGGGACCTGGACTGCAACCCAGGCATGTGCCCCGACTGGGAATCGAACCGGGACCCTCTGGTTCCCAACCCGCGCTCAATCCACTGAGCTACACCAGCCGGGAGATTTATACTTTTTATAGTTCTTTTAATTCCCCTCTTTCTTAACAATTACAATCTCATTTGCCAATATTTTTTAGAATATTATACATGCATTTATCTGTTTCTTTTCAGAAGCTTTTATTTTATTTTTTTAAAGATTTTATTTATTTATTTTTAGACAGAAGGGAAGGGAGGGAGAAAGAGAGGGAGAGAAACATCAATGTGTGGTTGCCTCTCACGTGGGGTCCCACTGGGGACCTGGCCTGCAACCCAGGCATATGCCCTGACTGGGAATCAAACCGGCAACCCTTTGGTTCCCAGCCCACACTCAGTCCACTGAGCTACACCAGCCAAGGCTCTTCTCAGAAGCTTTTAAAAAAAGATTTTGTGTATTTACTTTTAGACAGAGGAGAAGGGAGGATGAAAGAGAGGGAGAAAAACATCAATGTGCGGTGGCCTCTCATACACCCCTTACTGGGGACCTGGCCCACAACCCAGGCATGTGCCCTGACTGGGAATCAAACTGGTGACCCTTTGGTTCTCAGGTCACTGCTCAATCCACTGAGCCACAGCTAGGGTGTCTTTTCAGAAGCTTTTTAAAATTTGTTGTTCAGTTACAGTGTCCTGCATGTTCCCCTATTGTTCTCCTCTACTGCATCCCCCCCCCGTTGTCCATGCTCATTAGTCCTTTATCCATGTTCCTTTGCTTGCCCCTTCCCCTTCTTTCCCATTATCCCCTTCCCCCATCCCCCCAGGTCACTGTCAATTTGTTCTTTATTTACAAGTCTCTGTTCTATTTGCTCATTTGTTTGTATTGTTGATTAGGTTTCACTTATAGGTGAGATCATATGGTATTTGTCTTTCACCACCTGGTTTATTTCACTTAGCATAATGCTCTCCAGTTCCATCCACACTGCCAATAAAGGTGGGAGCTCCTTCTTTCTTTCTACTGCGTAGTATTCCATTGTGTAAATGTACCACAGTTTTTTGATTCACTCACTTATTGATAGGAACTTAGGCCATTTCTAGCACTTGGCTATTGTAAATAATGCTGTTATGATGATTGGGTTGCATAGGTTCTTTAGAATTGGTGATTCAGGATTCTTTAGGGCAAAGGACCTAGACACTTTTCCAAGGAGGACATACAGAGGGCCGATAGACACATGAAAAAATGCTCAACGTCACTAGCCATTAGAAAGACGCGAATTAAAACCACAACGAGATACCACTTCACACCAGTCAGAATGGCTGTCATTAATAAATCAACAACTAACAAGTGCTGGTGAGGTTGTGGAGAAAAGGGAACCCTAGTGCACTGTTTGTGGGAATGTAGACTGGTGCAGCCACTGTGGAAAACAGTATGGAATTTCCTTAAAAAACAAAAGATGGAACTGCCTTTCTATCCAGCAATCCCATTGCTGGGACTATACCGTAAGAATGCTGAATCATTTGCCAATTTTAAGTGGTATCTTTTCACTCTCACTTATTAACTGTATAATGACTTTGTTTTTTTATCTTTATTTAAAAATTATTTATTCTTCTATTATTTAGTTCCATTCATTTTACTTTGTTAGAATATACAATGTTCACAAGTAATTTTTTTTCCTTTTTAAAGATCTTATTTATTTATTTTTAGAGAGAGGGAAAGGGAAGGAGAAAGAGAGGGAGAAAAACATCCATGTGCAAGAGATGCATCGATCGGTTGCCTCTCGTACACCCCCAACTGGAGATCTGGCCTGCAGCTCAGGCATGTGCCCTGACTGGGAATTGAACTACTGATCCTTCAGGTCTCAGGTCCTCATTCAATCCACTGAGCCACACCAGTCAGGGCCACAAGTTATTTTTTTGACCAATGTCCCCACTCTTTTAGTTGTAGCTCTGTAATTAAGTATGGTAAATATTCACCACAGTGTTTCTGCTGACATTTCCCTAATTACTTATTGGTTGGGTAAAGATCATCCTCTATTTTGTTATTTAAGAGAGGCACAGGTGAACAATGTTCTCTGTTTCTGCTCATTCGAAACTTCTTTCTATAGCTTTAAAGGACAGCTTGGGAGGATATAACATTCTTCACTCTTCTTTTTATTGAGTTTTTTTGAGAATGCTGTCCCACTGTTGCCTTTCTTTATATATTGCTCTTGAGAAGTTTCCTACCAGTCACATTTCTTACTTTATAACTTATTTTTGTCTGTAGGTCTGGAGAATTTTTCTTTATCAAGTCCAGTAGTTTTACTCGGATTGTTTTTTCTAGTTTTATGATGATTGGCAACCCAATCATCATAACAGCATTATTTACAATAGCCAATGATACCTTTAAATATGTAAAATTTGTTATCTCTCATCACCAGAAATTTTTCCTTGATTAAATTTTAGTTCTGGTGGATTATTTTGTGTTTCTTCTACTGGGATTCCAATTACTACAAGTATGTTGGACCTTCTTTTCCTGTTTTCCATTTTAAGCATTTTTCTGATCTCCTTATCTTCTTCTTTGTCTTAGTTTAATTCTCTTGGTTGTTATTCTGCCTTTTCAACATTCCTTATTAAATATTTATTTGAATAACTTATAATTTATTCTTTCTGGGATGGTTTGTCTTTTATACCAATTTCTTCATTTAATCAACTCCCATGCTTATTTTTCAGTTTTTTTAAATTCTTAAGTTTTGAGTTTCTAAGTCTAATTTTCTCTTAATTTTCAAAATGTTCATTTGATACTATTTAATTCAGTTAGGAAAAAACAGTAGTTTTCTTCTCATGGATTTTTTTTTTTGGAAGGAGAGAAAATTTTCATCAACTGAAATGCAATTATTCTTTTCTTTGTACAGTAGCTTTATAAGAAGCTATTTATTTCTACTTCTAGGCATTTTTTAAATTATAGTTTCTAATTTAAGAGCAATGTTTCCTGAAGTATAATGAAGTTCAGTCTTTTCAATCAATGATTGCTAGTGCTGGTGCAGGTGGAGGAATTGGTCTTTCTTTTTCTTTTGTTCCTGTAGAAACTTTAAAAATTTCTTTTATTAAAAGAAATTGAATTTATTGGGATAACATTGGTTCACAAAACCATGCAGTTTCAAGTGTACAATTCAATAAAGCATCATCTGCACACTGTATTGTGTGCCCATCACTCCAAAGTTTCTTTCTGTGCCTATTTTTTGCCCCTTTGCCCACCTCCACCTACCTGCCACCCCCTTTTCCTCTGGCTATCACCACTTTGTTGTCTGTGTCTTTGTATTATGTATATAATATGTTTTATTATATATGTGATATGTAATATATGTAATACACATGTATGTATAGACAGAGGAGAAGGGAGAAAATCCAATATAATACTGCTATATATGTAATACATGTGGTATTACATATATTACACATCACATATATTACATATATAGCAATATCACATATGTAATTACATATATGTAATATATTGCTTTTGTTATTTATGTAATACATATAATATATTTGTATTTTGCTTAATTCCTTTACTTTCTTTCACCTAGTCCCTCTAAGTCCCTCCCTTCTGACAGGTGTCAGTCTATTCCCTGTGTCCGTGCCTCTCTATTTTGTTAGTCAGTTTAATTTGTTCATTAGATTCTACATATAATTGAGATCGTATGGTATTTGCCTTTTTCCGACTAGCTTATTTCATTTAGCATAATAATCTCTAGGTCCATTCATGATGTCACAAAAGGCAAGATTATTTCTTCTTCTTCTCCTCCTTCTCTTCCCCTCTGTCCTCCCCTCCCCTCTTTTTTCTTCTCCTCTTCTTTCTCCCTTCCTCTTCCTCCTCCTTCTTCTTCTCCTTCTTCTTCAGCCAAGTAATATTCCATTGTGTAAATATACCAGAGATTTTTATACACTCATCTACTGATGGCCACTTGGGCTGTTTCCAGATCTTGGCTATTTATTGTAAATAATGCTGTAATTGAACATAGGGGTTCATATATTTTTTTGCATTATTGTTTTGAGTTTCTTAAGATTCCTAGAAGTGGGATCACTGGGTCAAAAGATAGTTTCATTTTTAATTTTTTGAGGAAACTTTCTACTGTTTTCCACAGTGACTGCATCAGTTTACATCTACCAGCAGTATATAAGGCCTCCCTTTTCTCATGTTCTCACCAGCACGTGTTGATTCACTCATGATAGCCATTCTGACAGGTGTGAGGTGATATCTTATTTTGGTTTTAATTTGCATCTCTCAGATGATTAGTGCCATTGAACATCTTTTCATATGTCTATTGGCCATCTGTATACCCTCTTTGGAGAAGTGTCTATTCTGGTCCTTTGCCCATTTTTGATTGGGTTGTTTGTCTTCCTGGTGTTGAGTTGTATGAGTTCTTTATATATTTTGGAAAATAACCCCTCATCAGATGTATCATTTGTAAATATGTTCTCCCATGCAGTGGGTTGCCTTTTCATTTTGTTGATGGTTTCTTTTGCTGTGCAAAAGCTTTTTAGTTGATGTAATGCCATTTGTTTATTTTCTCCTTTGTTTATTTTGCTGAAGGATATATATTGGCCAAAAAATTGTTACAAGAGATGCCTGAGATTTTACTGCGTATGATTTTTATGGTTTTGTGACTTTAAGTCTTTAACCCATTTTGAGTTTATTCTTGTATATGGTGTAAGTTGGTCTAGTTTCATTTTTTTGCATGTACCTGTCCAATTTGCCCAACACCATTTTTTGAAGAGACTGCTTTTACTCCATCTTATTCTCCTGCCTCCTTTATCAAATAAATATTCATTGACTATAAATTCATGGGTTTATATCTGGGTTCTCTGTTTTGTTCCATTGATCTATATGCCCGTGCTTATGCTAGTACTGGACTGTTTGGATTACAATGACCTTGTAGTATAGTATAGTTTGATATCAGGTACTGTAATACTTCTAACTTGATTCTTCTTTCTCAACATTGGTGATGGCATTTAGGGTCTTTTTTGGTTCTATATGCATTTGTGGAATATTTGTTCTAGATCTGTGAAATATGCCATTGGTATTTTAATAGGAATTGCATTGAATCTATAAATTGCTTCAGGTAGTAAGGACATTTTAATGATTTTAATTCTTCCAACGCATGAACGCAGTATATAGTTCCACTTATTTGTATCTTACTCAGTTTTGTTCTTCAGTGTCCTATAATTTTTTGAGTATAGATCTTTTACCTCCTTGGTTAAATTTATTGCTAGGTACTTATTATTTATTTTTTTAAATTTCTATTTCTGAGAGTTTATTATTAGTATATAAGAATGCCATTGATTTCTGAATATTTTTTTATTCTGCTATTTTGCCAAATTCATTTATTAGATGTATTTTTTTTGGTGGAGTCTTTAGGTTTTCTATGTATAGTATCATGTCATCTGGGTATAGTGGCAGCTTAACTTCTTCCTTTCTGGTTTGAATGCCTTTTATTTCTTCTTCTTGTCTAATTGTTGTGGCTAGGACTTCCAGTACTATGTTGAATAAGAGTGTCTGAAAGCAGACATTTCCACCTTGTTCTTTATTTTAAGGGAAAAGCTTTTAGTTTTTGCCTATTGAGTATGGTGTTGGCTGTGGGTTTGTCATATGTGGCCTTTATTATATTGATGTACAATCCCTCTATTCCCACTTTGCTGAGAGTTTTTATCATTAATGGGTGCAAGACTAAAAAACAAATACAAAAGACTAATGAATCCAAGAGCTGGTTCTTTGACAAGATAAAGAAGATTGACAAACGGTTAAACAGACTCATCAAGAAAAATAAAGAGAGGACCCAAATAAATAAAATTAGAAATGAAAGAGAATTAAGAACTGACATCACAGAAATACAATGGATTTTAAGAAAATCCTATGAACAACTATATGCCAATATCTGGATGAAATGGATAAATTCCTAGAAACATACAATACTCCAAAATTGAATCAGGAAGAATAAAAAAACCTGAATAGACTGATTACAACTAATGAAATTGAAGCTGTAATCAAGATATTTTCAGAAAACAAAAGTCCTGGACCAGATGGACCAGGTGAATTTTACCAAATATTCAAAGAATAACTAATACTTATCCTTCTCAAACTATTCCAAAAATATTCAAGAAGAGGGAAGACTTCCAAGCTCTTTTTATGAGACAAGCATTATCCTAAATCCAAAGCCAGGTAAAGATGCTACAAGGAAAGAAAATTATAGGCTAATATATCTGATGAACACAGATGCTAAAATCATCAACAAAATATTAGCAAACCAGATTAAGCAATACATTAAAAAGATAATATACCACGATCAAGTAGAATTTATTCTGAGCATGCAAGGTTGGTATAATATTTACAAGTCAATAAATATCACATAAACAAAATGGAGGATAAAAATTACATGATTATATAAGTAGATGCAGAAAAAGCATTTACCAGCACTTATTTATGATAAAATTTTTCTTCTTTATTTCACTTTAAGAAATAAGGTGTCATGCCCCCCAGAAGTACCATTCTTTATTTAACAGGATTCTTCCCCAGAAACAATTCTTCTTGGATGTCATTTCTTTCTATTCTTCCTTTTTAGCCCCTGCCCTGTAGCTGGTGCTGTGTACTACTAAGTCTGTTTTGTAGGATTTTGGCACTTAGTGTTGGACTTTCTTCTTTTTGGGTTCGTTTTTTTTATGTCTAATCTTTGTCCTCTCTTTTTCTCTCCTGTTTTTCACTGAGTCTCTGATGCTTCCCTTATTCCTTTCTATAATACCACAAGCTTGAAGTAATTCTAGGGGTTTTGTTGGAATGTTGTGTTAATTTCTCTATTTACGGTAAGTTTAAATTCAGGGTATTCTATCTCTTAGTCATGTTGAAGGATCATGTGTGGTTTTATTTGTGTTCCTTATTGATTTTACATTATTGGTTTTTTGGTTTGTTTTGTTTTTAAAGAGCATATGTGAAGAGAGTTGGATTCAGGTAACTGTCCTTATCCTCTAAAGTAGGAAGTCTTTATCTCAGAAGATAATTTAAAATAAACTATTTCAAGTAGGTATGTTATTCCCTAGTTCCTTTTCCAGGGTAAAGGTCTTCTGATGGCTGCCCCTTAGTCTACAAACCTATTCACGTTTTTATCATTCTTAAAAATTCTTAAAATAAATTTTCCCTCATGTTATGCTATACTATTATATAATCTATTTCCTCTCCTTATTATTTAAACTTCTGAAAAGATTGGTCCATATTCACTGCCTTTAATTCCTTTTCTCTGATTGTGTTTCTGCTTTATGCTCTTGTGCCTCTTGATATTTTGATAAGTGTCCCTAGCACTTACCAAAATATCTCTCCTTAAGTCACCTATGACTTTCTAGTTTTCAATTCTAACAATATTGTTTAGCCCTTATATCACTGGAATGTTACTTGACTTCTATGCCATGGCATACACTTGTCCTCCTTTTGCTTGCCTGACAGAGCCTCCTGGGTTTCCTCTGTGACCTTTATTCAGGAGGGTGACCAGAGGGATGTATCCTTAAAACTCCTACCAATCTTTTCCCTAGCTCAGTTCCTGGAATGAAGCAGAAGCTCAACGTTTCCAAAAACATTGCGTAAGTGAAATAAGACCCATCTCCAAGCTAAGACCTTTAGTGTGTGACCTGCTGTAACTAGGCCCAGCTGGGACTGTAGACCCCAATTACTCTTTAGTCCCATAATTCATTCAACAGGCATTTAAAATTGGAAGATTTCACAGATAAGTCTGGATTTCTTCTTCTCTTGCTTAATATGAAACTGTAGTAACACTGAGTTGGCATTCCTTCAGAGCAAATTGTCATAGTAGTGAGTAGACACTACTCTCTAATGGACAGGTTTGTGCTATCAACTTGATTTGATTCATTAATTTACCTTGCCTGTCTGTGGTATTTTAATTTGACTCTCCTATTTCAATCTGTTATTTACACCCATGATGTGGATACAGGCCTGCAGTGTCCGCGGCGTCATGGCTGAGACACAAGACAAATTCACACGGACTGCTGAGTCCTGTGGAGGAAAAGGGAAGGCATGGCCACTCTCAAGAGGAGAGTGAACTGACCCCTGCCTTGACAGGCTTTTATTGTCTTTCTGGGCACATTACATGGAGGATGGTTTTCATTTACTATGCACAGGTTCACTGTAGGTGATTACCTTTTACAGATAACAAAGGAGAGGATGTTACTCATTACAAGGAAGAAGGATATTTGCAAATGTAAAGGGGAAAGTGGTTGAACTGGTTACACTCATCCTTGGGAGGTTTAGCATGGACTTTAGGAAGTTACTTTAGAGATCTGCAGTAAACGTTTGTTGCCTCAATCCGGGGTGAGGGAGTTTTAGCAAAAGCAAGTCTCATAGCAGCCTAGGTACAATGCAGGCTTGATTCGCCACGGGAGAACCCATCCGTGGGCGTGGGCCTTGTGTCGCTCTCCACTGTCCGAGTGGGAACTGGGCCCACGCCACACAGAACGGTCTCCCATACGCCCAAACCTTACCTTATCTCATGATATCCAAAGGAAGTAGTGATACCCCTGGGTAGGTGTCTTGTTAGAAAGGGATTTGTTATTCTGAACATATTTACTCCTAAAATTAGTTCTTCCATATATGTTTATTGGTTGATTAGCATGCAATTGACTTATAAATAACTTTCGGAAACTTTAATCTATGAAATGAAACCTGTAGAGTCATATCTCCATTATCTGCATTTTTAAGAGAGGGCCACCACAAGCATAAAATAATACCTAAGCTAATCAGTGCAGGTCTGTCTTATTTAATAGACCCACAAAACAAAGATTTGAACTTATTAAGCCACAACTTTATGACTTGATAGCTTCTGTTATGCACTGTTTAGTTCCTTTGTAAAAGGAATCAGTGCTACGTACTTTTGAGTAGTAACTAACAAGCCCAGGTGAGGCATGATTGTAAATAACTGTTTGTCCTTTTAAAATTGAACTCAGTGCTAATACCCAGTATTTTAAAAAGTCAACATTTTACTAAAACATATAAATATTTCAGAAAAAAAATTGCTTTAGTACAGTAACTATGTTAATTCATTCATCTTCAGCTTTTAAATTTAAGGTCACTTTTTAAAGTATATTTTATTGAATATGCTATTACAGTTGTTCCATTTTCCCCTCCTTTGTGCACCTCTGCCCAGTACTCCCGTTCTTCCAGCAATCCCACCCCCTTAGTTCATGTCCATGGGTCGTACATATAAGTTCTTTGGCTTCTTAATTTCCTATACTATTCTTAACCTCCCCTATCTATTTTGTAGCTATTAATTATCCTTTTTATTCCCTGTACCTTTTCCCCCCACCCTTCTGCCTCCCCTCCCTACTGATAACCTTCCATGTGATCTCCATTTCTGTGATTCTGTTTTTGTTCTAGTTGTTTTAGTTGTTTTTTTTTTTAGGTTCAGTTGTTGATAGTTGCGAGTTTGTTGTCATTTTACTGTTCTTAGTTTTGATCTTCTTTTTCTTAGTTAAGTCCCTTTAACATTTCATATAATAAGGGGTTGGTGATAATGAACACCTTTAGCTTTACCTTGTCTGGGAAGCAGTTTATCTGCCTTTCCATTCTAAATGATAGCTTTCCTGGATAGAGTAATTTTGGATGTAGGTCCTTGCCTTTTATGCCTTTGAATACTTCTTTCAGTCCCTTCTTGCCTGCAAGGTTTCTTTTGAGTAATTAGTTGATAGTTTTAACTAATAGTTGAAAATTCCTTTATAGGTAACTCTTTCCTTTTCTCTCGCTGCTTTTAAGATTCTCTCTTTAACTTTTTGGCATTTTAATTATGATGTGTATTGTTGTAGCCATTTTGGGTCCATTTTGTTTGGAACTCTCTGAGTTCCCTGGACTTGAACTTCTAGTTCCTTCGCCACATTGGGAAAGTTTCCTTTCATTATTTTTTCAAATAAGTTTTCAATTTCTTGCTCTTCCTCTTCTTCTGGCACCCCTATGATTCTGATGTTGGTACATTTAAAGTTGTCCCTGAGGTTCCTAAGTCTCTCCTCATTTTTTTGAATTCTTGTTTCTTCTTTCTGTTCTAGATGAATGTTTATTTCTTCCTTCTATTCCAAATCATTTATTTGAGTCCTGGCTTCCTTCCCTTCACTGTTGGTTCCCTGTGTATTTTTCTTTACTTCACTTTGTATAACCTTCACTTCTTCCTATATTTTGTGGCTGTACTCAGTTATTTCTCTGAGCATCCTGATTATCAATGTTTTGAATTCTGCATCTGAAGGTTGGCTATCTCCTTGTCACTTAGTTCTTTTTCTGGATTTTTGATCTGTTCTTTCATTTGGGCCATATTTCTTTGTCTCCTTAATTTGTCAGCACACTTGTTACATTGTGAGGGGTGGAGCCTTAGGTATTTGCCATGGCGGGGCAACCAGTTTCATCGTGTTTTGGTGCTGTATGTGGGGGATGGGTCAGACAGGGAAAAATGCTATTTGCTTGACTCTTGCCATGCTTTCAATTACTTCCTCCCTTCCCCCAAGTTACTGGCACCCTTCCAGCTGCTGCCTTGGTGCTGATTCCCCAAACGGGTAGGCTTGTGAACATTCTAGGACCCTGTGGGCCCCTCCAACAGACTGTCCTAAGAGACCAGCAGTTTTTTCCACTGTTGCAACCCCTTCAGAATTTTACAGCCAGAGGTTATAGGGCTTTGTTTTCTTGGTACTGGAACCCTGGGTTGCTTGGTCTGTCCTGGTGTTAGAATTACTTTCTCCCCAGTTGTCCCTCCTGGTTTTTATCTGTATGGGAATGTGGGACCGCCTGGTCTGCCAGCCTCTGCCTTGCCCACCCAGTCTCTCCACGCATCCTCTCCACCCTGGCTGCTCATCTCCACCCCTCCTGCCTGTCTGGATAAATGTCTTCTTTAACTCCTTGGTTGTCAGATTTCCATACAGTTCGATTTTCTTGAAGTTCTATTTATTTATTTATTTATTTATTTTGTTCTTAGATTGGTTATTATCCTTCTTATGGTTGTTGAGGAGGTAAAATGTATCTACCTATGCCTTCATCTTGGCTAGAAGTCCCAAGGTCATATATTTTTATAAGGTTGTAATCAATGGCTTGGGCAACATTATCTTCTACTTTTTCATTTAGCATTGTTTTACATGAGCATTGATTTGTATATATTTCATATTTAACCTTTTATTGGCATCATATATCCTATGTCAGAATGTGCTCCATTTTGGAGACTTGGGTTTCCTTAAGTTTTTCATTGTTAAAGTAATGGTGTTATAAATATCTTATTTTTTTTTTACTCTCTTTGAATGATTTCTTCCAATTCTTCTTAAAACTCTTTTTTTCCTTGGCTTTTTGGAAAGTACTTGTCATAGTATTTCTCTGCCTTTTTTAAAATGGCCTCTTTATCTGTTCTTGCACCTTAACTGTCATCTAGGACTCTGAAGCAAACCATTCGGGAGTTTTCCACTATTTTAGGAGATAAAGTGGTGAGTAGGATACGGCTGCTGCTTTCAAAGACCATCTAGTCTAGAAGAAGGCATAGGCATTTAAGTACACTTGCAAGAGAGTAACATGGGTTCTGTACAAAGAAGACACACTGCAGAGGCTCGTTCGTTCTAGTGGATGAGGGAAGATCAGAAAAGTTTATATAGAGGATATCATTTTTGAATTCAGTTTTGAAATAGGGGTATAAATATAAAGGAACGCTACAGTAAATTCCAGGGCAAAGGTAGGAAACGAGTGCTGTAACAAGGCATGAGATGACAGGGTCTAAACCACGATGGCAGTAATAAGAATGGACGGATAGAAAGGTGGAAAAACCAACTAGGATTTGGTCACTGATTGACTACAGTAATTGAGGTAAAAGAAGGAGATGAAGATGAGTCCCACGTTTGTGACTTCAGTGACAATAAGTATTTGTCCAGGGAATGAGCAGCATAGATAATGGTGCTAACACAGATAGAGACTTGAGATAATTAATTCAGTTTTGGCTGACTTAGGTTGGAGGTGCCAGCATCAGAGGAGTGGTTGGATATATAATGAAACTGGACATCTGGAGAGAGGTTTGGGCAGGAGCTGTAGAACTATGTGGTCAGCTCTGAGCTCTTCCTTATTTCCACTTGTTGCAGGACATGCCTACCTAGATATTCTGCCATCACCTGAAATTCATCATAATCAAATTCTAACTCATCAGCTTTCTCCCCAAGCTAGTTTCCTTAAACTATTCACCTCTAGACTCTAAGTCACAGAGATAAGCTTTATGCTTTTTATCTTTATTGATATTACCCAAGTTTCATATTATCAAGTCCTGCAATTTCTTTCCTCAAAATTTCTCTAGAAACCTAGGTTTTAGTCCTGACTCTGCTGCTGACTGGGAAGATGATTGACTTGTACAAACTACACAACCTTCCATAACCTCAGTTTTTACATCTGAAAAAAGGAGGGCTTTGATTAGATAGCCAGTGGTTTCTCTTCCAGGTATTCTGTCTATTACCTTTTCTTTCTGATTCTGACATTACCATTTAGGTTATAACTGCACCCAAACTGGTGTCACAGCTTTTGGTGTCATTCTCATTCATTCCATGCTTGTAACTGTCACCTGAAGCTTCCTTAAATACTAATCTTTCATGTTATATCCTTGTTCAAAATTAGTCTAATGGCTCCATTTTGCTGATTGCATTAAGTATAAAGATTTTAGAAAATGATTTCTACTTAGCCAAGCTTCTCTCTCATTGCCTTATAACATCACCCCTTATCTCCAGTCAGTTTAGGTTTCTGGCTGATTTCTTCAAAGAATTTGATCATGATCTTCACCCCACTTGAAAATCCAGTAACTTTCCCTCTGAATCCTAAACTATCTTTCAAAAATCAACTCAAGTCCCTCCCTCCAGGGAGATTATACTGAACTATTTCATCCCTTAGTATTCTCTCTTCCGTAGATTTCCAAGAGTATTTATATTCTGTATCACAATTGAGCTATTCAAAGACTTGATTTTTGATTGATTCTTGTGTGTGCCACTGCCTAACAGAGTATGAAGCCTAACACACCATAAATACGTATTGGTATATTAGCTTTCAGGAGCACACACATTTCTCAAAGCAAGGAACAGACCATAACCTCAATGCTTGAAATAGCAAAACAAAATAACAAAGGCGAGCTCTGTTGAAGGGACAGCACCTGTAAGATGATTAAAAAATCATACACCAGCATGGACATGGGTAATTGAAGAGCCTAAATAGTCTATTAAATAGAAAATTAACTCTTGAATTATTTTTGGTGTTTACATGCAATTACCAATTTGGGAATTATGGGTTTAGGTATCATCATTAGAAACTGTGCATTTAGGAATTGAATCATCTGCACTATTATAAAAACATTTTGGTTTTAAGGATACAATTTTTAACTACTGGAGAAATTTAGTGCAGTTTTAAGTTGCATATTGTTTTATCAGTTCAGAGTTAAAATAGACTACATGAATTTTGTGGAGAAAGCAGCCTCAAAATAAGCCATAGAGTACTTGGTTTTGCCTCTAGGTAATATTTAGCTGAGTTTTGGAATTTGTATGCCTCTTTGGACTTCATAATTTGTTTCTATTACATTACGTTTTAAAATAAAGGAGAACTTATCTGTGACACTTCATCTTTTCTCCATAACTGTCATCAAGCACTTACCTGGTTTTGCAATTATTATTTAGCACTTTCAAATATTGCAAGGCACCTTGAAATAATGTTAATTATTATAACTGTGTTACAGAACTACTGTGTGATTCTATATGAACTTCTATATGAATTTTTTCTGGTATCTCTGGTTTTGTGGCTATCTCCTGCTTATAAGAAAGTTTATTTTGCTACACCACTGCCTTTAAAAAGTTTCAAGTCTCCCAGATTAACAGTGCACCACAGGGCAAAGACAAGCTAACCTGAAGTCAGAATTTAAATGGCCTAATGCAGGATACCAAAGAGAATCATGATTCATATTCTATGTTGCATAAGTTGAACAAATATCTAGACTCCCAAGAGCTGGATGTCAGCAGGCTTTAACACAGTGATTCTCAGTGTAGCAAAAGTAGTTGAAAACCACATCAAGGACTGAAAAGCTGAAGGGTCAAAGCTGTGTCCTAAAACCCAGGAGACCCAGGGAGTATGAAGTGTGGCTGAGACCTTGTGGTTTCCATCTGTTCAGAAACAACTTGGGTAAACATTTCAGTTGGTATTCATTTCATGCCCTCATCCTGCTGGTGTTTGCTTACTGTTCACTGCATATGCATTATATATTTTTATTAACTGTGTGCAATCTGCTTTTCTGTGATATGGGTGTGATTGCACAGTTACTTGTCATGTACAGTAGCCCCCGTTATCCACAGGGGATATGTTCCAAGATCCCCCCGTGGATACCTGAAACTGCATACAGACCTCTGTTAGAGTTCAGTTTATAAATTAAGCACAGTAAGGGATTAACAGCAGTCACTAATAATAAAATAGAACAATTATAAAAATATACTATACTAAAGGTTATGTGAATGTGGTCTCTCCGTCTCTTTCTCAAAATATCTTACTGCACTGTGCTCACCCTGCTTCTTCCGGTGACGATGTGAGCTGATACGGTGCTTGCATGATGAGATAAAGTGAAGTACTCAGAATGATGCACAATTTGAAACTAATGGATTGTTACTTTATGGAATTTTCCTTTTAATACTTTCAAATTGTGGGTGACTCTGGGTAACAAATTGTGGAAATTGAAATCATGGATAAAGGGGCCCTGACTATAATGATAATGACATCGTCATATGGTTTCTGTTTTACAGTTTACAAAGCACTTTCATAGACATTATTACATGCAATTCTATGACAAGCTTGTGATGTAGGTAGGGCAGAAGTTATTTTACTCATGAGTGATTTGAAGCTAAGAGCAGTTAATTGATTTTTAATAATGATTTTAATGTTATGTATATTTTACAATTAAAAAATAAAAATAAGGGAACTGGTACTGATACATGCTATCACATAAATAAATCTTGAAAACATTATCTACATGAAAGAAGCCAGGCACAAAATACCACATGTTATGATTCCACTAGTATGAAATGTTCTATACTTTTGGTGGCATTTGTACACATCTGTAAATATACTAAAAACTATTGAAATACATACTTTAAATGGGTGATTGGCATGTATGGTACGTGAATTATGTTTTGATAAAGCTGTTCAAGTTTTTAATTGGTTTTAAATCTAGGATCACATTTATTTGAACTTATGAAGACCTTAAGTAGTATCCGGTAAATTCTGGAACCTGATTCTGATGACATGCTGGAAAAATGAAGAACAAATAAATGAATAAAAACTGAGACTTAGAATGGTTATCAGGGAAGACCAGGAAGGTCTGTGTGTGGGCCTGGTAGCACTCTAGTCATGGCAAGAACAAAGGCAAGACTGTGAAACAAACTGGTTGATCACAGACCTTTATTCTGGTTTCTGTCATTCATTAAGCAGCCTACACAAATCATTTTCTTTCTCTCTTCCTCAAGCAGCAACAGCTGCATCCAGGCGGGGAGTGGAAGACACAGCAGTGGAAGACCTTGTAGCGAAAAAAATCACAGGTGAGATCTCTGCTTATTCCAGCTTAGGTGAAGTTTGAATGGGAAAAGTATATCAGTGTGACTTCCCAAGGACTCTTCTTCAAAGCCGAGGCCTGCAGAGGACTTAGCTGAAGAATGCAGGTGAAGGCTCACAAAAGTGCGCAGCTCAGCCATCAATTCAAAGTATCTTCCAGGAAAGCAAATTCTTGCACAGCTTCTATTGCATTATCCAAATCTCTCCTCTGGGGGTTCTCTTGTTTCCTTGTTGAGCAGAGCAGTAGGCATCTTTTGCAAATAGTCTCCACAAAAAGTTCCACACCTTGGGATCTGCCTTAACCAAGGCTTTCACTGGCGAGGGAGGCAGCTTGGAGAGGCAAGGTCCAGGCGCACTTGTCGCTGGGGGCTCGGGGGCTTGGGGGCTCTGGGGGCTACAGGGCTTTGGGGCTGCTGCTGCCTCCCCACTTGACGCCTCTCCTCCTCGAGGGGTGTCTGCTTCCAAAAGCCACTGCCCTTGGCCCTGAGCATGCTGTGCGCCATTTTTTTTTTTTTAAGATCACAGCTAATAGAATGGTGTTGAAAGTGGAGTCCAGGTCTCTTGACTCAAAGTCCAGACATCTTTCTATTATTCTTGGATTTCTATTACCAAGCTTGTTATTTATCACATTCATGGGTAACTTTGTTTAATGGGAAATGGTGATAAAGATGTGAAAGTATTCATATTTCATGGGAGAATGAGAAGGAGGACCGAGTCTCCTTATGTTGGTTTTTTAATTATTGAATTGGATTTGATAATCAATAGAGCAATGAATAGATACAGTCTTTGTTATAATTGTTGTTATATACAAAGCCCTATAGTCACTTGAGGTCTTGATTTACGGGATCCTGGAGAAAAACATATCTTGTTTTCAAACAGTTTCAGAGAGGGGGGGCTCTAGTTTGTGATCTAGAAATAATATCACAAAATATTTCTAACCTAAATTCTGACTGCTGCCATTTAAGCCCAAATTCTTTTTAAAATGTATTTTTAAAAAAATATTTTATTTATTTTTTAGAGAGGGGAGAAGGGAGGGAGACAGAGAGGGAGAGAAACAGCAATGTATGGTTGCCTCTCACATGGCCCTCACTGGGGACCTGGCCCGCAACCCAGGCATGTGCCCTGACTGGGAATCGAACCGGGACCCTTTGGTTCCCAGCCCACGCTCAATCCACTGAGCTACACCAGCCAGGGCTAAGCCCAAATTCTTTTGTTCAGTAGATGCTAGTATAAAATTTTTATTTATAGTTTTGGAAGGGTGCAGGAAATATATTTGAATGATTTCTCACTTATGACAAGCTCTAATAACTAATAGTCCCAGGCATTGAACTGAATGTCTTTTGGCTGGGATGGCTATTTTGAGGGGAAAAGACAGAAACTGGCAAAACTTTTTTCATGCAGGTGTGATTTTATGGTGGAATTTTATGACTGAAAGCAATCAAGTGTCTTGTATATAGTTTACAATGTTATCAGCTTCTAGGTTGAGATTTCTTCTCATTACTCATGTTTATTTGGCTTAAAGCAAATTAAAAATCAGACAAGAATATTGTGATGTAATTTTGATTTTGCAGATGTATTCTGACACCCGAGCAACTTCAGAGAAATCTCCTTCTTTTATTTGTGACATTTAGCTCTGTTTTGAAAAATGCTTTTGCTTTTTCAAAGGCAGATATTGTGCTTATCTATATGGCTTGTGCAATTTTGAACATTCTAGCAACTCTTGGTATTAATGAGAAACAAGAAAAGCTGTGCATATGAGAGCTACTTTTTTGTTTCAAAGATTTTAAAGATGGGATTTTAAAAGTCCACTTTGAAGGAAATATTGTAGCTAGAGTTTTCAGACTATGGTATATATTGAAGTATTTCTTTGATTTTTTTCCCTTCAATTTGTACAGTACCTGGGATAAAATTCATGAAAGAAGTTTACGTTTGTCCCTTCCAGAGTCCCAACTTGTTATTATGCATGTTTAGTGCCAGAAACAGGTGTCTCTTTCAGAGAGATGTTAGAGCACCTGACACCTTCACAACTTTTTTTCCATGGCGATATGTGGACCTGGCCCTGCCCAAATCTGATTGGCCCAGTGATGAGCGTCAGACCAAAAGGCAGCATTTAAATGCTGACCAGTCTATCCCTTTCAAGGTTAGCCTCCCAGTTCTGCTGGCCCTTATGCTTCATAATCAGCATGCTCACACACATGTGCACCCCCCTCCCCGTTTCTTTCTTTTGCTACATGTCCAGGCCTCCCTTATTATCTGTGTCTTGGTACCCCCATTCCATCTACTTACCACCCAGTGCCTGATTTTCTACTTTTTAAAAAAAATCTCCCATTTGGTTCCTACTGCATCCACCTCCATCCTCTTCTTTTCTTAAGCCCCTTCTTTCTCCACCACAAACATATCCAAATTTCAATAAATAATTAGAAATCAGTATCTATGGATGTCATATCAAATTTTAATATTGTGACTGTATAGCATTTATGAATGAATAGCATCTCTGCATGGCATACACATATTAGATATGACTCTAATGAGCCATGGACATCTGAAAAATGAGTCAAATCAATTTTCTTTTTGTCAATCCTCCTTATTGTTGTGGATTGAATTGTGTCCTTCCTTCCCTGTCCTCCCAAATTCATATACTGAACCTTTAACTCCCAATGTGACTGTATTGGTGGTAGGGTCTTTGAAGAGGTTCTAGGGTGGGGCCCTAATCTGATATGATTGGTGGTGTCCTTATGAGAAGAGGAAGAGACATCAGGTAGACTTGCACACAGAGAAAGGGTCTTGTGAGGACACAATGAGAAGGCAGGGGCACTGTGAGCCAAGGAGAGAGGATTGAACAGAAACCAACCCTGCTAGCACCTTGGTGTTGGACTTCCAGCCTCCAGAACTGTGAGAACATAAATTTCTGTTGTTTGAGCCACCCAGTCCGTGGGACTTTGTTACGGCAGCACTGAAGTCTTAGTGGACTTAGATTTGAACAACTCAAAATGATATACTTAATTCTAATCAACTTCAGTGTCAAGGCCTGATTGATTAAACTCTGTAATTGTAACACCTGGAGGTTGTACATTCAACACTGGTTTTAGTGGAGGTGTGATCAGACATGAGTGGCCTGTGCTTCTCAGTTATGCCAGATAAGTAAGTTCTAGCGATCTTCCGTACAACTTTGTGCCTACAGACAACAATACTGTATTGTACACTTAATAACTGCTGGAGGGGATGTGGAGAAAAGGGAACCCTACTGCACTGTTGTTGGGAATGCAGACTGGTACAGCCACTGTGGAAAACAGTATGGAATTTCCTCAGAAAACTAAAAATGGAGCTGCCTTTTGACCCAGCAATTCCACTACTGGGATTATACCCTAAGAACCCTGAAAAACCAATTCAAAAGAACCTTTGCACTCCTATGTTCATAGCAGCACAATTCACAATAGCCAAGTGCTGGAAACAACCTAGGTGCCCATCTACAAATGAATGGATCAAGAAACTATGGTACATTTACACAATGGAATTCTACACAGCAGAGAGGAAGAAGGAGCTTACACCCTTTGCAACAGCATGGATGGAACTGGAGAGCATTATGGTAAGTGAAATAAGCCAGGCGGTGAGGGACAAATACCATATGATCTCACCTTTAACTGGATCATAATCAACAAAAGCAAAAGCAAGCAAAACATAACCAGAGACATTGAAATTAAGAACAATCTAACAATAGCCAGAGGGGCAGGGGGAGGGGAATATGGGGAGAAGGGTTTTCAGGAACCACTATAGAGGACACATGGACAGAACCAAGGGGGAGGAGGGAGGCAGGGAAGGGAGGTGGGATAGGAGGGGGACGGGGGAGGGGAGGGGAGAGTATGCAGACAACTGTAAGTGAACAACAATAAAAAAATAAAATAAAAATTAAAAAAAAAACCTGTTAAGAGGGTAGATTTCATGTTAAGTGCCCTTACCAGAAGAAAACAAAGCGAAGGAATCCCCTCGCCTATTTATTCATCTCCCCACTCCCTGCCACAGCTTGTTTGAAATCTCAGGTAGGACACACTTTGGTGTCTGTTTTTGTCCTGAGTGCTCTGTGTCCTGAGATCTAGAGCATTGAGACCTCCGACTTAGGACTAATATTGATCAGAAACTATAAATATTCATGACCTAGTACCCTTACTTAAGAGGATATATGGTATAACATGATCTACTTAGTTTGTGGTTTCAAGACAGTTGTTGATGATCACTTCATTAGTAATTTGTTTTCTGAAACTTGAATCTGCATTCCTCACTAATTTAGCTGATGCATAGAAAGCCCATGTTGAAAATCAGTCTCAGCTCTCAAAATGATAAACAATTTTTAAATGTGAATTATAAATTACATCTACCACAACACAATCAGAGGCTCAGATAATATGGGTTTAAGTTTGATCATGATACTTGGTAACAGGCGGTCACTGTGGCTGCGCACAATGCACACGTGCACAGCCCTTTGTGGAGTAGGACTGGCCTCTGTGAAGGTCGTCTGCAGGTGGCATCAGGCGGGGCTTAGTCAGGAAGCAGTACTATGAGTATTATGGAAATAAAAGATTTCTTACAGGAATGAGGCCAGACACAAACATGGGAGGAACTAGGTAAATAAAGTCCTGAAGAGGAGTTGGAGGATCCGAGAAGGAGTTACTAGCCAGTATGCCTGACGTACTGGCCAAGATGAGTCAGCCAGAGCTTGCAGGGAAGTCTGCATTGCCTGATCTGAGAAGCCAAGCGCATCTAGTTCCAAGGTGGGATCATGGAAAAGTCTTTAGGAAGCTGTTGCTTCTGTGTGGCTACTACACCTTAGGACCCACAGCTGAGTAGCTGGTGGTGTTCCTGGTGCCACTGTTGGTCAGCTGGGCCATCACTTGTCAAGAAGAGCTGGACACAGAGCAGAGGAGATTGAGGATGAGCCGGGACTAACCAGGCTGCCATGTGTGACTGACCGCCTTGTAAGAGTAAAGGCTGCTGCTTCACTTCTGTCTTCTAAATCTTGCACAAATTCTTCTTCTGACCAACTGAAAACTAGAAGCTTAAGGGTTCTTAGTTTAACCAAGTTGACATAACACAGCACAGCACACCACAGGGCTATCAGTTCTCACAGGGCTCTGCAGGCCAGTAGAGGTATTGTTTGTGGTTTAGAACCAGCTCCATGGTAGGTGTATCATTTGAGGGTTGTTGAAAGGTACACCTGCTAGAAATATCCCCCCATCCACCGATCTGTCTTCAGTGGTGCCCAGAGTTCTCACCATTTATCTCTTTTTGGGCTAAAGTGTTATGTCTATGAAATTCCCAGTTAAAATGCATAATCTTACTAGGAGAATAAACACCTTAAATTTTGTTAGTCCATCATTTATATAAACCTTACTTTATCACTGCTGGCCTGACATCTGAAACGGTTTGGGTAGAGAAGATGGAGAAAGCTCCGTCATTATCCTAGAAGGTAAGGATGAATCGAGCAGCTTGATGGAAACCCCTAAAGATATAGGGGATGTGTAAGTGGAGAAGAAAGTGTGCAAACGTGGAATAGGCCTACTTAACTGTATTTCATAGTAATACTTCTGCTTAAAATTAGCCTCTCCACTATACTGATGAAGGAAAAAATTACAAATGGTACTCATGAAGTATTAATTTTCATACTATGTTCATGGAATTAACACGAGAATATTTAGAACAATTTTCAGTCTGAAAAGGCATGTGACTGTGGGATGATTTGTTCTTTAGTACCTGGAAGATCAGCTTTTTTTCAGCTTGCCTGGTCTTTACACACACTACTTCAATTTAGCGTTGATTAATTCCATTGTGAATCTTGGGATGGAACTTTAAGACCAGGGTGTTTATTAAGCTTCTATTCCCTTCCCTTCCCAGACATCCTCCCCTACCTAGCCATCCTCCCCTTCCCTTCCCTCCTTTCTTTGCTGGTATGGTTCTTTAAACAAAATGCAGTGGTGATTTCTGTCTCTGACCTCTGGCAAACTGTGATTTTCTGCAAACTGGCTTGGGTGCTTTCCTTTCAGTGGGCAAGATGGGGCACCTGGAAGCAGTTACTCATGCTCTGGTTAATGGAAGATGCAACGTGCAAGAGCAAAATTGGGCAAACACGATAGGATGACCTCGAGGACATTTGAGGTGAGCAAGTTCTAGTTTACACATGAGACAGCAAGATAAATTAACGAGGAAATTGACAGTCATTTATACCACTGGCATCAGCAGGCATCTCGGCTAGGCTGCTGACAGAAGGTCACAGCTCACCTGTCACGGAGACAGCCAACAGTGAGGCTAAAAATAATTTGTTTTCAAACATTGTTTAGATACTTTATACTCCGTGGTGACAGAGGAGTGTCTCTTTTCCTCTCCCACCCCTTGACTCTTTAGCTCACTTGTGAGCATGCACGTGCTTTCTCTTACTAAAAACACGCAGAAGCAATAAATCAACCAGTTTAAGAAGACCCTGCCAGCCCAGCACAGATCGATTTCACAGGGAAGTCGATTGGCTGCTAATAGAATTACAACTACCTGTCAAAATAGGGAAGACATATCTGTGACAATGACAAAGGGCAAATCAATTTAAGAGGAAGTTTTTTTTCTTCCAGAGACATAGATGTGGAGTGCGTGGGTGCCTGAGAGTCTGTAATTGTGAATAGAAACCGTATACTTGGACTGTTAAAGCGAGGGTTATGTCAGTGATTCTGGGAGAGGATACTCTTTTTTTTTTTTTAAGGTGCTGTGAATTGCCAAGGATATCTGTCTGGCAAATCTTTATATTCTAAGTCAACTCGATTGTGTTCAGAGGCCTCATAAAACTGTTCACAGTGTGACTTTCACTAACAGCAATGTCCATGTGCTGACTTAGTTTCTTGCAAGGGGAATCTTAATCATGAGACAACTCCCAGCTCAAATACATCGTGTATTAACCCAAGGCTCTTTTAGGTCGAGGGCTTGATTACTAAAGATAATTTAATATGCATTAACTTAGCCCAACAACCTAGATTTTTGGCAAAACAAACAAAGAAACTGTAACATAATAAGAAATATGTATTTGGTCTCTTCCCCCATTTTCTGGCCGATAGCTACTACAACTCTTGGAATCTCTTAAGTGACAAGTGTCTTTTTATATGGTAGTGAGATGACTGGTGGCTGGGGGACTTCTATATAACCTTGGCATGGGAGCTGGTTTCCATGGGAATCAACCATGTTGTTAAAAGTTTGGAACTTTACTCTTCCCCCATGCCCCTCCTCTAGGGAGGAAAGAGAAACTGGGAGCTGAGTTAATCACCAGTGCCCAATGATGAATTAATTATAACTATGTAATAAAACCTCCATAAGAATTGTAACTAAAAGTGTTTGGAGAGTCTCCAGATTGGTGAACGCATGAAGGTGCTGGTGTTGGCGAGCCTCCAGATTGGTGAACACATGATGATGCTGGTGTTCTCTGGTGTACCCAGGGAACATGAAAGATCTGTGCACACACCAACACCCCACCCCCGCTGCCTTGTTCTAGGTGTTTTTTCGATTTGGCTGTTCTTGGTTGTATCTTCTATAATAAACATGCAACAGTAAGTAAAGTACATTCCTGAGTTCTGTAAGCTGCTCTAGCAAATGAGCAAACCTGAGTGGGGGGGTACCTTCAATTTATAACAGGTCAGTGAGAAGCTCAGGTGACAACTGGGACAAAACAATTGGCAGTTTTATGGGACCAGGTGCTTAATCTGTGGGGTCTGTGCTAACTCCAGACAGTGTCAGAACTGCTTGATATAGAACGCCCACATATTTAATATTGGAAGGGTGAGGTGTGTAGTGGAAAACAAGAGAGTTTTCCCTTTTAGAAACAAAGAAAAAGCAATTCATTGTCACAACAAAATCTAACTGTGTCATTGTAATCAGGAAATACAGTGGGTCTCATCCTCATCGAAGCTCAGTGAACATGGTTTGGAATTAGACATATCTGCATTTTGGTCTGCTACCTGCCACTTATAGCTGCATAACATCTTGGGTAAGCTGCTAACCTCTTGAAGCCCAACTTTCCCACTATGTACAATGGAGCTATTAATAGTGCTTACTTCATACAGCTGCTATGAGGAGTAAATAAGCTAAAGTATAAATTCCATGGCCCTCCAATGCAGAAGGGGGTAACCCTGGCACCACTCATTTCTGTAATCTTCTTTCTACTTGTGACGGGGCCAAGGACGGAATAATCCAAGTGGCCATGTTTTGCTCCAGAAAGCTGGGTGAAGTCTCTCCAAGCTGTGTTTAAGATAGCACATGTAAGGACTATGTTCACACTACTGTCTCCATGTACACACTTTCTGTTTTTTCCCGCATCTTAAGGATCTTATATGTTCTTCTACTGACGTTTCCATCTCTGCCTTCTGACACAGGTTTCATTTTTATCTGGGAAACTAGGCTGAGGGCAAGAACATGCCTTATGGTATCTTTAGTCCCTTGTGTTTGTTGGGACATGGCTTTGGTACCTGACCGTGAGGGCCAGTGATTCAGCCTCCAGGCTGGACCTGGCGTTCCAGTCCAGTTCTCATTTACATGAACTCGTTTGCATCCCCACTCATATGAAAATGGGATCAAGCACAAGATTTCATTTACTTTTCAAGGATGTTAAATAGTAACCAATGGCTTTTTTTTTTTTTTTTTTTTTTGAGAGGGTCTTGTTTTCCAGATTGAATGCTGGTCCAAGCTGCATCCCATGAGGAATTAGTCAGACCATCGCACTCGGCCCTGCTGTTTCAGAATGACGTCTGTAAAGAGGGGCCGTGATCTCATCCGGTGCTGGGCTGTCAGCTTACCCCGACGTGCCTCGCACTTGGGCTCTAGGTTCATTCACATTTTCTACTGCAGTTCCGTGAAATGCATCCCCCAGCTATCCGAGTTTCAGAGCTATTATATTAGCATTGTTCTTTGACATGAACAAATACCGACTAGCCTTAATTTCTGTATTTCTTTACATTTTTTATCCTTAAAGAAACTTACACAAAGGCACTATGGTGCGTCTGTATGGATAAAGACAAAAACGCAAGTTTCCCTTGTTATTGATAGACTAAATGTATAATTCATCTCAATTAATAATTAGGATAATTATGTGAAAACTCCATATTTAGGACGTTCTGCATCATTACCCTGGAACTGCACTTTTCTCACATAGTGGACTGTTCAGTCTCTGAGGGGTGAGGAAGGCGTCATCCTGTGGGCTCACTATTGGATATTTCAAGTCCGACGGAGCCGGAGGAGGAAGAGCGGAGCGAGTGACTGAAGACTCCGTGTTCACCCCTGGGCCGAAGCTTTTTGTGTAGTTCTCTGCCTTAAATGCATCTTGCTCTTGTGCATCCGCGTGTGCTGGGAGGGAGGTGTGGGGGAATGAGAAGGTTGAAAGGTCTTTGTGCTGGAGAAACTGTCTGCTAACCTCAGTGCCTGAGAGAGAATCAAGGAAGGTGTTCTGAAATGAAGGTTCAGAAGGACAAACATTTCCAGGCTGGTGTCCAGCAAAGTGTCTGGCTTCCCACCTGGTTACTGTGGAGATGAGGTGGGCAGGAAAGGGCCTGTGGCTCTGGGCCAAGAGGTGGGCGCCCGCCCCCCCTTTGTGTCCCAGCGGTCTGTGCGATGTTTGGTGTGTAACTTAACCCAACTCTGTCTTGCATTTGCAGTACAGCAAGTGTAGGAAAGCAGTTGCTCTGTTGCAAATAATGGAAAGTATTTCTTAAATTTAATAAATGTATGGTATGATTATTATTTTTTAGAACTATAGGCAAGAAACCTATGAGGCATCATTGTTCTACAGCTAGTGTGGCAATTTCCTTTTCAGCAGGTCCTCTCCCCTCTTCCTCCACCCCGGGGGCCTGTTGCGGCTGCCTCCTCCAGTGCGTGGTTCAGACTGTCTGTGGAATACTAGTTTAATTGCTGAGGAGCTAATCAGAATTGTAAAGGTCAGTGATAACAAGCAACAACTCACTCCCGTTCACAAACAGCAGGATGTGACAAAAGCAATTTATCTTGATAAATGCACTTTAGAAATCTATAGAGCTTATTTTATTTCCCTCAAGCTCTGTCTGTCCATCTTCATAATCCCCTTTTGGTTTCTGCTTTTGATTCCCCTTTGGGTTTTGTTCCTTGGTATTCCATGTCACTGTATTTTCCCTTGTAAGGGGTTCTGCACCCAATTCCAATAAATGGGGGTTTCCCTCACACCACCAGCAATCGTCTGACACCAGCTGGGTATCCTACCATTCAACTCAATTCTCACACTGTCTACCCAGAGATAGCATCAGATCCCACAGGTTAAGAGCTCAGTCCCATAAGACTGCCTTCCAATTCAGATGCTAATTTCAAGCCCAGTTTGTCTTCTGTGCTTCATTACTTGATGATTGATTAAATTATTGGCCATTGGTGATGGATTCAGCCTCCAGCTCCTCTCTGCTCTCCAGAAATGAGGGAGGTGGGACTAAAAGTCCCAGTCCTTCATTCATGATGGGTCCCAGCGGCAGCCGACTTTTCTTTAGGTTACCTATGGGTTTTTCAAAAGTCACTTCAATGACAACAAAAGACATTTTCATTGCTCTCATAACTTAAGGAAATCCGAGGTTTCTAGGAGCTCTGTGCCAGGACTAGGGATAAAGACCAAGTATATATATATTTCTTTTTGTGCACCACAAGGCCACATCTTTGTTATCCTCCCCTCCTTAGTAATACTGCAGCAGAGAGGGCCACGGTGTTCCTCTGCTTTGTGTCTCCTCAAGCCTTTTCCTTTCTCTCCTCATCCTTTTTCTTTATTTTTCTTTCTTTGTCCTCTTTTTGTCCCTTAATCCCAATGTTAGAGTTTTCTTACTAATAGGACTAAAGTACAGTGGTTCTTTTAACCAGTTTCATGGCTTGCCTGTCACCTGCTTCCACAAGACCCCTTGCGCTCCCCTCCAGGGATCTAGCCAATTAGTTCCGTAAATACCTGATTTGGGGAGGGCAGGGCAGTGCCTCATGTGAGAGGATGTGTAACGCCATGTGCTCCATGAGCTGAGCCCCCTTGAGCTCCACTACTTGCTTCTGAAGAAGCCGTGTGGGCAGAATGCCGCCGCCTCCGCTGCCCGTGCTGTCAGTGGCCGCACTGACTGCGGTGCCCAGGTCAGCTTCTCGCGGTGTAGCAGCTTCGGGCCTCGCTAAGCGTGAGTGCTGGTGCTTCGCCCCAGTGTTTGCTGCTGTGGTGTGCCCTGCTCAGAAGTGCGGGGAGTGTCCCGTGCCTGACCTGGGCCACACATTTCACTCTAGGACTGAGACAACTGTCTGAGTGGCCTGCATTAGACAGCTCCAAAAGGAAAGGGAAGACACAATCAAAAGGGGTTTAGAGGAGAGTCTGAAGGAGGGATTGTTTTCAAAGGCGTTATTAGTTATTAATGGTTCATGAAATATTTTTGCTACTTTATTAATAATACCTATATAAAAATAACTGCACTATTATAAGTTGAATATGAGATCATTGAAGAGCATTCAGGCCTTCCTTTTGGGAGTTGGAATCAAATCCCTAAGCAGTACATGTCCTATGAGGCTCCCTGACCACTCCTCACTGATCCAGGCTGATCTTCAGACTCTCCCCAGCCCCCAGACCCTGGCTTCCTCTTGTTTTGCCAAGAGGGCCAAACTGTTTTCTTCCTCCAGGCCTTTGCACGTGTTGGTCTCTACATGGAACACACCTCCCTCTCTCTTCCCTTTCTTCATGCGATTAACTCATTTCTCAGGTTGCAGTGTCATTTATTTCCACAGAACATTGCTCTGCACTCTCATAATGCCATCTATATTCATAGAACCATGGCAAATAAAAGAAGGCATCGTGAGAGGGCTTTATGGACCTGTGATGACAGTGATGAATTCAGCTCTGAGTACATAAGGTTTGGTGGGAGATGAGGTGGGTTTATTTGTTTAATATCCATCTCCCCAATTTAAGCTTTTTTTGTATACTGATGCTTCTCTTATTATTTTTTCTTAAAGATTTTATTTATTTATTTTTAGAGAGGTGGAAGGGAGGGAGCAAGAGGGAGAGAAACATCAATGTGTGGATGCCTCTTGCGTGCCCGCACTGCAGACCTGGCCTGCAGCCCAGGCATATGCCCCGCCTAGGAATCAAACTGGTAATCCTTTGGTTTGCAGACCAACACTCAATCCACTCAGCCACACCAGCCATGGCACTTCTCTTATTATTATTAGAACATAATAAACTAAGCACCCACTGTATGCCAGGTACTTTGTATTATGTGCATTATTCCATCTTTGCTGCAATTCTATAGGCAGGGATTAGCAAACTATTGTCCATAGGCCAAATCCAGCTCATTAATCATTTTTTTCAATAAGATTTTATTAGAACACAGCCACACAAATTTGTTTATGTATTATCTACTGCAACTTTTGTGCTACAAAGGCATAATGGAGAAGAGTTATCAGAGAGACCCTTGTGCCTACACAGCTGACTATCTGGACATTTACCAAAAAAAATCTGTCAACCTCTGCTATACAGTAATGCGGAATCTCTATTTCACACAGGAGAAAACTAAAAATCGACAAGTTTCCATGACTTCCTCATATCTAGATTGCAAGTAGCACAACTGAGATTCTAAGCCATCATACCTCCTAATATCAACTTTTCCCACAGTTTTCCTTGGTGACATGTTTAGGGGGAGCAGAACAAATTTCCACAGGAGAGGTGATATTTGGACTAGGTCTTAAGGAAAAAGTTGGGATTCTGCAATGGATAAAAGAGGATAGAACCTTCCAGGCTGAGACACAGAGATATGAGAGAGCTTGGAGTGTCTAGGAGATAGCTTGTCAGGCTGACCAAAGCCTGGTGCTGGTGGTCACCGGGGAAGTGAAGGGAAACTGACAGGAAAGGAGGCTGGGGAACCTGGGCCAAACCAGGAGCCTGAACTTGAGCTTCCAAGCCTGTGATCTATGCTTTGCTTGTACATCTTTCTCAGTAAAATAATCTGAACATTGGTTCCAAATATATTTATTTTAATAAATTATCTATACATAACATTCTATTAGTACTATATTGTGCACATTATAAAATGTACAACTATAGAAACTTAAAATAGATAAGCTGAAGGTAAAATGAATATTTAAAATAATTTTTATTTTCATTATTAATGATTCACAGTGCCTTTTGGCTGCCTTCTAATGATGATGTTTAAAGAGAGTAATGCTAATTCATATGCTTAATTATTTTTGAAAATCTTGCCTTAACACTGATGTGACTGTTTAAAGGTATTATTCCAAGATTTGTTTTCTTTAATATGTGGTTTTAATGATATCACAGACGAATATAACTCACAAAGATACATGGATTCAAGTGAAAGAAGTACATTGTTGGTTTCACTTATGAATTATGATAATTATTTTTCAAAACTACCCACCAATTATGCCAAAGTTTTTGTTTTAATTTATCTGGTATGTTTACATCTTCCCTTATGTTAATTGCTTGTCAATATGCAAATGGATTTGAAAGTGCTTTGTTTTTATATTTTACACAATGCGTTGTTTGCAGTGTGTTCCAGCCACTGAAATTGTTCCTTGGAAAGTTTTTAAAATGATTTTATTTATTTATTTTTAGAGAGAGGGGAAGGGAAAGAGAAAGAAAGAGAGATATCAATGTGTGGTTGCCTCTCACGTGCCTTTCACTTGGGACCTGGCCTGCAACCCAGGCATGTGCCCTGACTGGGAGTCGAACCGGTGACCCTTTGGTTTGCAGCCTGTGAGCAATCCACTGAGTTACACTAGCCAGGGTCGGAAATTTTTAAATAGGTAAGAAAATTATAAGTTTAGGTGTCAAAATTTGGTTCTTAAATTTGTTACATACCATTTCCAGCAACAAAAATCATATGACAAAGCAAATGTTTCTAAATATTTGTTTTTGAAATGCTCTCTTCAAAAAATAGTTTTTTCCTGAGAAGTTATTTTCTTTTTTTCTCTAACAATGTCACCTTTACTTAGAAAGACCGATTCTGTGCTTATTTATTTATTTTTTAAGTAAATGCATCTCACTGAGAAGTCTGATTATCTCATTGTTGCTTTCACCTCCTCTTGTGGTTTAGTGAGTTCAAACTGGAAATGGCAGAAATGTTTGCACTGCCATTTCCTTTTTATTTATAGGCATCATTAGTGTTTTCTGTAACCCACAGCTTCTCCGAAAGATCTCTTTAAGCCGTTTGTCCAGTTTTTGATGGTTAGTTGAGTGAAAAGTATTCCATATAACCTGTAAATCTGTTTCTCCTGAAACATGTAAACAGTACTTGTTAGGTACTCAAGAAAAAATGAATGACTGAGGCTCCACTGTCAGAGTCTTGAAGTTGATGCCTATTTTAAATACTAGAAAGCCTTAACTACTTTGTTACATTTTAGATATCTAAACATAGAAGTTGTGACTTTTTACTCCCACACTCCCAGGGCTTACCTTGTTCATCCCTTAGGTGCCCATACCTTATTGCAGAGTCTGCTGCTCTGAGTGCTGGAAAGCAAACGAGAAGTTACTGAATGGAGGCGGGTGACATGATCAGAGTCAAATTCAGTTTGTCTTGGGATTATATTTTGTGGCCTTGTGCCTAGACACTTTAAGTATTCTATTAAGGTTTTTTACTGTGTACATATTTAAATAAATAAGTTAGCTGGTTTAAAATAATATTATTCAAACATCTTCAGACTAGGCAGCCACCCTGAGCCTCCTAAAGTCTTGTCTAGCCTTATTAGTCTCTTGATCCCCTCTGAAGTTCTCTGATAACTCCAGGGTTCAGCCCTCTAGGTTGGAAAATAATGTATTTTGGGTACAAGGAGATGACTGAAATGACTTAAGCACCTCTGTGTGGAAAGAAGAGTAGTTGTGTTCTGTAAGAGTCAGGGCAAATGCTTTTTTGTGATCCTATTAAAACTGAGGATTTAAGAGAAAGAATTATTAGCTCTGACTGCATATTAAAAAAAAAGAAGAATAATTACAAAAATGAGAAATGACTTTAGGTTAAAAGTTGCTTGAGGAATTATGCCCTTTTTAAGTCTTAAAGAAAAATTCTTGTTTTTTTAAATATAAGCATATGAAGATTCAGGACCAACCTGTGACCTTGAAACAAAGAGAAAAAACGGAGTTGGTCCATGAGAAATAGGAGTTGTAAAAATAGTACCTACCTAGGTGAAATTTAATAGCCATTTTGGATAAAAGAGTTGTGCTAGTTTATTTTGCAGACTGTGTACCCAGTATGCAAGGGACCTTATCCCTTGTTAAGCCTGCAGGTCTATTTTGAAGAGAAAAATTTTCACTATCTCTTTAGGAAATAATTATGTAAAAGTTTATTGCTTCATTTCATAATATTTTCAATTACTATAATTGTGTGAGTTTAGAAGACAAAATAAATTTAAAGATTTAAAGACGACCATGTATAGCTGCAAATGGCTTTCAGCAAATGGCGTGCACATAGAACCATAACTTCCACATTTTTGAGTGGTTATAAAATGCAAATAATATACTTTATAAAATGCAAATAATATACATTACTTTGGGAAAAGTAATGTATAGATATACAAAATGTTAAATTGGAATCTTAACCAAGGTACCAAGACATGATCAATACCAGACACCAGAATGAGTTGTGAGATGGAGCGTCTGTTTGGAATTTCAAAGTAGGTGCTTAAAGCCAGGGTTTATGACTCTTTAATCCTTTACTCACTTTGAGTACTGAAACAGGTTGAGAGGGGGAATATTTGTGGACAGGGAAATGGTAAAGGATTTCTTTGGAGAAAGGTGCTGGATAAGTTGTAAGTTTTGCCTCCTCTGCAAGGAGAACTAGAGGATGCCTGCCCTCTTTCTTCTGGACTTCAGCAAAACTAGTTGGAGATATTGAAATGTGCCCCTACAGTTAGCCAGACACACCTGCCTTCTGCACGGGCGATCTAGAATATGAGGGATGGGTTGCCCAGCTGTCCTGGCACTGAAGGAATGAATTGTGTCTGATGTATTGGGATTAGTCTTTAGCCCCTGAATTTGTTTAGATAAAAAATTTGTGGTTATTTCCCACAATAGGTGTGCGTCATGCATGAAAGAGATTTGATGTGGTAGTTGTCTTTGATCCTGTTCAATAGCACTGATTACAGGTATGACGGTACCCCAGCAGACAGGGAGAGCTTTAGGGCACTGATGGAGTCCTGGCAGCTGCAGGAGGAATTGGAGGACCAGATGGACTGGAGATGTGTTGCCTGAGTCTAAGAAGTGGCAACAGAGGACTGCGATGCTTGAGAATCTCCAAGCTCTCAAATGTGCCTCAAAGGTAAGGGTTTTAAATACTTGACAGGCTTAGTGAGCATGAAGGTGTCTTGCAATGTTACCAATCAAATAAAACTTTTCTTCCTCCCTTCCTTCTCTTACCTTTCCCCACTATCGCAATGGCAGTCAGTGAGATGGAGATGAGGCTTCGGAAGTATAAAATAGGGCCAGCTCACTCACATATGTACCTGATGGGACCTTTCAGGCGTATGGGTTTCTGATCCCTGGTTTAAGGGATTACAGGATTCTGAAGAAGGCTACCCAGCACCATCTTCCAGACCCAGACTCATGCTGGATACTAGCTGGGGCCCATTGTGTCTTACTGGCTCTTCATTTTACAAAGGGTGAACTTGGGTGAGTTTCACTTGGAATTCCAGACCTTCCTCTTTTAAGTTGCCAATGGCTTTTCCATATGAATGGCTTGCCTTGGATCATGCTTCAGATTTGCCTAAATTCTCTCAAACAAGCAGCATCAGCCTTCAGCGAACCCCATATCTCTCTGTAACTGGCCCCAGGCCTGATGCTAGCAGCAGCTGGCCTTGACTCACAGCTTAGCTTCACCTGGGCACCTCCAAGCCCAGCATAAATAGCAGCAATCTGCAGATCACTTTGCAGCTTATGCTGTGTGATCCTGGACAGAACATAGCTGGTGGCAGACCTTGAATGTGCCAACAGCAATCAAGGCTCAATTACAATAGGAGGGTGTACACAGCCCACATGGTGGGCACATCTTGATTACCCAGCTTGGGTACTAGGGGAGGCTGTGCCACTGGACTCTACAAGACACCTACTACGTTAGGCCACTCTATCAAGCCTGAGAGAGGTAGGCAGAAGCTCTACCTAATACATAGAAACAAATACAGAGAGGCTTTCAAAAAGAGGAGACAAAGACACATGGCCAAAATGAAAGAACAGAACAAAACTCCAGAAAAAGAACTAAACAAAATGGAGATCATCAATCCACTGCAGGGGTGTTCTGCCTCCGGCTAATGGGCTGCATGTGGCTCAGGACGGCAATGAATGTGGAGCAACACAAAATTGTGAATTTACTTAGTACATTATGAGATTTTGTTGTGATTACATGTCAAAATGTATTTAATGTGGCCCAAGACAACTCTTCTTCTTTCAGGGTGGCTCAGAGATGCCAAAAGTTTGGACGCCTCTTATCTACTAGATGCAGAGTTCAAAACACTGGTTATAAGGATGCTCAAAGAAATTAGTGAGGATCTCAACACTATAAAAAAGATACAATCAGAAATGAAGGGTGCATGAATTTAAATAAAGAACAATTTATAGGAAATCAACAGTAGAGTGGATGAAGCCAAGAATTAAATCAGTGATTTGGAATATAAGGAAGCAAAGAACAATCAATCAGAACAGCAAGAAGAAAAAAGAATCCAATAAAAATGAGGATAGTGTAAGAAGCCTCTGGGGCAACTTCAAAAGCATACCAATATTCACATCATGGAGGTGCTGGAAAGAGAAGAGAGAGAGCAAGAAATCGAAAACCCATTTGAAAAAATGACAAAAACTTTCCTAACTTGGTGAAGGAAATAGACATACATGTCCAAGAAGCACAGAGTCCCAAACAAGATGGATACAAAGAGGCCCACACCAAGGCACATCATAATTAATATGCCAAAGGTTAAATACAAAAGAAAATCTTAAAAATACCAAGAGAAAAGCAGTTAGTCACCTACAGGGGACTTCCCATAAGACTGTCAGCTGATTTCTCAAAAGAAACTTTGCAGACAAGAAGGGATTGGCAAGAAATATTCAAAGTGATGAAAAACAAAGACTTAAAGCTGACCTTACTCTACCCAGCAAAGCTATCATTTAGAATCCAAGGACAGATAAAGAGTTTCCCCAAAAAGAAAAAAAACTAAATGAGTTCATCCTCACCAAACCAATATTATATGAAACGTTAAAGGGTCTTCTTTAAGAAGATAAAAAATATGAACAATAAATACATATCTATCAACAATTGATTCTAAAAACCAAAATAAACAAAGAAGCAGAACAGAAACAAAATCAGATATAGAGAAGGCTTTGATGGTTGCCAGATGGGAGTGGGGGTGTGGGAGTGGGAAAAAATGGTGAAGTAAAAGAAGTACAAATTGGCAGTTACAGAATGGTCATGGTGATGTAAAGAACAGCATAGGGAATAGAGTAGCCAAATAACTTATATTCATGGGTAGAGGTGAAAGACTGGGACAGCCGCAATAGCATAAACAATAAAATATAATGTTAAAAAAAAGACAGTGTCAGGAGGGCAAAGAGTGGACAAGGTCATCTAATTACCAAATTGAGCCTGTGTTTGTGACCTGATGTGACTGGGAGCATTTTGTACTCTGATAGTGAGCTGAAAAGGCATGGTATTGTCAAAGGTTGCACCCAGGGGTGTGGAAGAACTTTTCTCCACTGAATACATCTTAGAAATATAGTGAGGGGCAAAAGTAAAGTTATTTGCTGATTATACCTCCTGAGTTCTGCTTATTCAACATCCTAGTCACAGAGCCATCCTTTAGCTTAGGGCCCACAGAACAAAGAAGCAACAGGTATCCTCAGTGATCCAGGGACATAGAGAAAAGGCTTTACCTTTCCCTCTGGCTGCAGTGGCAGGGCTAGGGGCAGAGGGAAGTAATGTGGAGCAAGCAGTGAGTGCTACTTTTTGTTGTTGTTCTGCAGGGAGAGCTGTTCGACAGCATCTGGTCTTCTCGTCACTGAATTATTAAAGGGCTTGTGAGTGTTGGCATCTGAGGCTTGAAAAGCAATGCAATATAATATATTTCTTCCCTGCTTTAAGTATGCCTAATGCAAAATAATACTCTCATAGTATTATTGAGTATGTGATTTTTTTTTTTTTTTTCATGAGAAGGTGAGGAAACAAGGTAACCGGTACTGAAGGATTCAGGCAGGGGTTGCTTGTGAGTCAGGGAAAGTTACAACATCTTATCAGTTCAGAGTGGGAAAACCAGTGAGACTCTATACAGTGCAGAAGTTAAGACTGCCAGTTTCGGAGCCAGGCTGTCAAGTTTGAATCTTGGGACCTCAGGTTAGTCGAAGTCTCTGTTTGCTCATCTGTAAAAGGGCAAAACTATGGGATTCATGGGGTTATTATAGAAAGTAAAGAAGGGATTACCCACAGAATCCCTCCTGTATTTCCTGGTACTTGATAAATGTGCAATAATTGTCACCTAAGATTATTATTATTTCCCTAATCTGTAGAGTTTAATGCCACCATTCAAGGTAGTTGTATAAAGTCACCGTGAACATTGAATTAGCAAATGCTGAATCATTGCTCCTCGGGGAAATAAAGGGTAAGGTTCCCGTGAGCCTCTGGTCATAGTACTTAATCAACTGATCAATATATAACTTTGTTTTACATGTGTTTCTGTTTAGAGACACCTTATTTAATATATATTATTGATTCACTAACATTGAACTTATGTATAACAGCATTAAAACAATGCCTGAGTGGAAATTATCTAAAACACCTATTTTCTCTGTAAAGGCATGTTCTTGTGCCCAGGGACACAAGAAAGCACTTTAACACTATGTATACATTTGGGACCTATTTTAAGCAGAGAAATCACCAACAAAAAGCACAAAGACAAGGAAATCAAGACACTAAATAGATTGCAAAAAGGACATTTGTGTGCAGTCTGAGAGCTGAAACAAAAAGACAAGCGTGTCAGCTCATTTGACCTCAGGTGGAAACATGCATGTTGGGCAACCTGAATTTTTTGCCACTCTGCTCATGTCCAAGAATGCACCAGAGTATTGATTTTGGGGTTCAAATAGTTTTTAGTGAGTAGGCAGATTTGCAAATACAGAATCCATGAATAATGACAATCAACTGCATCTCAGTGAGCAGCAACTATTAATCCAAGGTCTGTTTGACTATCTCCAGGAGAGGAAGAATTACATTCAGACGCAGTTCATTCTGTCTTTGGCTAACCACAGTTTTACAAAACTTGCCAAATTCTACCCGTCGGGCCTTGAATAAGAACTTCAACAATTCTTTCAAATGACAGTCATTCATATGCTGGAAGGCAGCAACTGTGTCTCCTTGGTCTCATCAGTAGATTAAGCATCTCCATTTACTAGAGCTATTTCCCGTATGATGATACTTTAATTACCCTCACTATTCCTGTTGCCCTCATAATATTTTGGTGTTTTAACATCTTTCTTAGAGTATGAGACCCATGACTAATGCTGAATATCTGAGTGCCAGGTGAGGTCTGATTAGGTCCCAGAGAAAAATGGTAATTACCTCATTTATTCTAAAATGCTGTATTTGGCCAAAAATTTTTAGAGTTTATGTGGCAGAGATTATTAGTATTCATGCAATAAATATACATTTATCAACATTTCCTTGCCCAGTGAATGTAAGAGGGGTCATGTGACTAAATCTTGCCAATGGGAGATGGATGGAAATGATGCCACCTGCAGGTCTGATTCATAAAAGCATCCCAAGGAGTTCTCCATGATCACCCTGTGAGTCACATGCTCCAGATGATGCAGCCACAAGGTAAAAGCAGCTCTGGGTCCTAGTTACCACCTGGTGCAGAGCTATGCAGAGTAGCTGTTCATCCCTTCACCAGACTTGGCATAATTGCAAAACATGATTTTATTATTTTAAATGCTATGATTTTTAGCAGTATACAGTGTTAATTACTGTGATAAATGTAATCTCTAAGAGCTTTTTTTGTGGCCAGTTTGTGCTGTTGACTCACACAGAATGTGTTGCAAGCTAAAATTATTGCTACTTAGATATGTATCCCTATCATGAATTTGCTGATTCTTTTGGATATCAGTCCATTATATTACATTTTTTCCTATTAGGTTTTATTTTTTAGATCTAGTAATCATTTTCCAACTTAAGAACTTAGATTGTGATTCCAAGTCTGTGTCTCCCACAAAGGTGTAAGCCTTTAAACTGCTCACTGATTAACCTGTGTTACCTAATACCCTGGGCCTTGCTGGTCAGACAAAGAAGAGATAAATCTTGTTTCTAGCCTATATTTACATATTATTTTCCCATGTAAATTAGTGGTCAACTCTGGCATTGATCCCTTTTCTTTTTTCCCTTTTTAAATACTTTCTGTCCTTCAACATAACTATTTATTATTTTACATGGAATTTGTTTTTAGTCTTAGTATTTCAGTCTCTGGAAAATATATTCCTTCCTCTCCTAGAGAAAATACCTGTCAATAGACAAGGTATAGCCATTCTAGAATCTGATGCCAGAACCCTGGGATAAAACCCCTACACTTTGCCAACATCTGCAGAGAAAAGTACTCTCCCACTATTTCCCACCCTTCCAAAATCCCGGCTGTCATTTATAAAAAATGTAAAAGCGCTATCTTATCTTCAAGCTGTTTGTTTTTTTAGTGCTGTGGAAAAATCACTGCCCTCAAAGTTAAAAGAGTTTGGTTTGAGTCCTGGTTTTTCCAAGTATAAGCTTAACGATCTTGGAAAATTGCCTTAACTTAAGTGAACCTCAATTTGTTTTTAATCTATGTATATAAATAGGAATAGTAGTTCCTTTCTTGGACGAGCCTGAGATTGTGTGAGGATTAAATGTTTAGTGCTAGATGAATATCAGTGTAGTTTCTGTCTGCCCCAAGGAGTCTTCCTGGGTCTTTTCTGTCACCGTCCTTCATCCCCTCGTTGATCAGTGAGAGTGTATGATCTGACATATCTTGGCAGGTCCTCAGAGTTTACCCTGTCTATGTGTCCCAAGAATAAAGAAAAACTCCCTATTGACTGTACTGGATTTATGTCCACTGATTTTTACCCCTCAAGAGTAGATGAGGGCACTGGCCCTGGGACTGCAGACACCAGTTCCTATCAGTGGGTTCAGCTACAGACTTCCCCACTGTTCCCTCTAGATGCTCCATGAGAAAAAAATGTGTTTTATGGTTAAGGAAGCCTAAGAAATGAAGACTCTGTCTTGGAGATTTACAGTATGACATTAACATAGTAAAGGCTCTGAGAAATTCTATAGTAAAGAAACCTTTTTGACTCAATAGTTCTCAAAACAATCTGACCTTGGAAGCTTTTCTTTTGTGGGATTTATATTAATGTCATACTGAACTAGTTTTCAGCAGAAACCTCTTCTGGAAATGTTGGCCTAGGACAGTCAACAGCTAACAGTTTATTTTTATTCTGATTTTTGGCTCAACTTGGCCCTCGTCTTTAGAGAGGACTTGCAGACCGCCCGTGTCGGGCTGTTGCATACCGGCACACGCACCGCGTTCCTTACTCATTCCCCTCTCCCTGTCAGCTCTCCAGGATGGTCCTGCAAATTTCCCAAGCCAGCAAGTTTGCTCTTTTGAGGTTATCCTTTAGATAGGGAGCATCAAACAGCTGTGAGGTGTGTGTTGGGGGACTTTTGTCTGTGCTGCTGAGACCAACCTGTTAAGGCTGGAGGAAGACACTGGGGAGCCTCCTTGTGGCCACTGCTCCATTCCGTGCTTCTTCACAGACAGGGATATGCTACCCGCAGAGACATGGACCTGGATTTGACACAGCCAGTCAGCTCAAGGAAACACAAGGATCCGACCGATTCTCACCTGTTTCTGCAGTCCTCATGTTTTCTATTATTGTTCACTTCTCAGGACTCCACTGTGACCCCTGATCAACTTCACCAAAATGATACCACTGAGCATTTGAACTTCAGGTTCTCATTTCTGACAACAGCTCCCTCATCTGCTACTTGGTTCCTTTCCTAAACACACTCTCCCTGAATTCAGCCATGACAATCCCAGCTGCTGCTCCCTGAGCAGTTTACTATACACCAGGTACTTTTTTGAAGTACTTGATCCTACAACATTGGTGTAATCTAGGAACAATTTATTGCCCAGTTTCACAGAGGTTCAACAATTTTCATGAACTTTTTTCATTGGTAAAGCTGGACTCTACAACTAGTTCCGTCTTTCCCTGAAGCCCGTGCTATTACCAATGACTCTGTATTGCCTTCGTTAGGATAATATTTTGGGCACCTTCACACCAGAGAGGTAGCTAGTGAGCCACAGCAGTCCTGTGCACTCCCACATCTTTCATTTCCCCACTTGCACACTTAGTGCTACAGTGAGTGAATCCTGCCCCACACCATCCCTCAGGGACCTTCTCTTCCCCTTTGGCAAGTCTCCAGCACCACCAGAGGTTGCTCTGAGCCACGCAGACACCGATCATGGCAGCTGTATGAGGCCCAGCTTTAATCTGGCCCTCCCATTCTCATCAGCCCTTTTCATCGCTCAGAAACCCAAAGCATACTTGAGATTTACTTTCTTCTTCTCTCTTAAGATCCCAACCTTCCATTGCATCATGTGGATTTTTTACACAGAAGATTGAGGAATAAAGAAAATGATACAGGGAAGGGAAGGCAAGATGCTCACTGTGAGGCCAACCCTAAGATTTTTATATCTTCTGCGTGTACTTTAGCGTATCGTTCATCCTCCTTCCCTTCATGACATCTTTCAGTCTCAAAGGCCTCCCTACACCCTGGGAAACCGTTTCTCTCTGCCTGTTTTCTGCCCAAACCATTCTCTCCTCTGACGTCTTAGCACTTAATCGCTTGATGTCTGTTTTATGTTTGTGTTACCCCAGTGCACTGAGTTTCTCAAAGATTACTAAGGACTTTTTCTTTCCAAATCTAATGAACTTCCTCAGTTCTTATCCTCTTTGACACCTTTAGACGCTCGTTGATGCTTGACTGCCCATTTGAAAAAACATTCTCCCCACTACCCCAACCCTCCCCGCCTCAGGGTGGGGGGAGAAGGCAGAAGACTGTACTTGAACAATTTTTAAAAAATGTGAAAAATAAATAAATAAATAAATTTATGTTGTTTTTTTTAAAAAAGAATAACATTGATTCAAAAAAATTCTCTTATGATTTCACTTATAAGTGGACTCTAATTAATAAAATAAGCTAATGAACAAAATAGAAACAGAAGCATTGATATCTGGCACAGACTGACAGTTGTCAGAGGAGGGGATCTGGGGACATCGATGAAAGAAAGTGCGATTAAGTACAAAAACATATATATGTATATGTGTATATATACGTGTGTAGATACATACGCACACACATACACATAGATGCAGACAACAGTGTGGTGAGAGCCAGAGGGAAAGGGGTGGGGGTAAGTGGAGGTGAGCAAAGGGGTGGGGGGGATGGGGATGGAAACAGGTTTTGCTTGGGGCAATGGGCACATGATGTAGTGTGCAGATGATGTTTTGTTGAGTTGTACATTTGAAACCTGTATGGTTATGTGATCCAATGTCACCCTAGTAAATTCAATACTATAAATTCTCTTTTCATTGACTTCTACAGCAATGTGCTTTCCTGTTTTCTCCCTATGCTCTTTTTTCTATATCTTTGCTGGTTCCTATGCCATCCCTAATCTCGTCTCTTTTCCTGTTTTCCGAAGTCATGGTCTCTGCTTTTCGTTTCCCACATGTACTTCTTTTGACTTCAGCTATCATTTCTGTGTTGAACAACTTCCAAGTCTGCACTAGTAATCTTGCTTTGGCCTTGCCTCATTGATACATTTCCAAATGTTTATGGCATAAATGCACTTGGAAGGGAATGCGAAGGCTTTCACTTATCTCTAAAGCGTGTTCCCTTTTTTATAACCAGTTTATTTCTGTTCGCGATTCTAGTAATATTGCAGTCTTTAAGTAACTAAGTAACTTTGAAGTTGTGTTTTACATTCCCTATCTCCTTTATGCAATCCAAATTAGTTTTGTCCTTTTATTTCAAAATATAGTTCGCATTATCTGTATGTCCACACTCTCCACACGGTCACCTGGTTAAAACCGAAGCCGATGAAGTTTGTTCCTGGGACTGTCCCTCGAACAGTCTTGGTCCCTGAGCACCCACCCCAGTGATGGTCTGTTTCCTGCTCCCTCAAATTTACAGGCCATCAGTCTGTCTGCCTTCCTTTGACCGAAGTTCTCTCTCTCAAAAAACAAAACACAAAAACCTTTAATTCACTACCCTTGAGGTAGGAATATCTGATTACAGTTTACCATATTGCCAAGTCCTCAAGTTTCCATACAGTAGGGTCAAGTTTTGCATTGAAACAATGGAAGCTCTAAATCTTAGATGTCATCCACTCCGAAGAGGGACCTGTTAAAATAAGCCTCATGTGTGGTTACCTACTTTGCTTGTATAAAAGCCCAATGCCACTCTCCTTGCTGAAGTTTTAATCTGAACTCTTTGTCCCTTCTCTTTGATTCCTGGGTGTCCTTTCTCCAGTCCATTCATCTACCAACTTCCCGTAGCTGTCGCTCTCCCTCACGGCTTCCATCGTCGCCTGCTGCCCTGAGTTAGTCCCTCGGCTTGTGTGTGACATTGCTTTTGACTCTTTCTCTCCCACTACCTTTGCAGTGTTGTTCCTCGTCACTCTGAAGGTTCTCAGTCAGCACGTGGGCCTTTAACTCTTTCCCTTCCTCGCACTACTGTTTTTGCTATTCTTTTTACCCTTCTCTTCATCTGTTGGAATCACATTTAGCTCTCAAGGACAACATAAATCCTACTTTCTCTATAAAGGTATTCTTTTACTTCATCCAACACCAATTTCTGTCTGTCTCAAATTGCTATTGTAATTACAGTCAGAACCACTTCCATCAGCATGTAGTGTTCTCTAAATATTTCATTACTCTTTATTTGGCCTCTCCAGCCTGTGGTCCAGGGCGACACCAGGCACTCCTTTAACATTTATACATTCTAAGCATTAGATAAATATTTGTGGATTGGCAGCTTGCTCCTCTGTGTTTATTATAAGTTGACCCAAGTTGAAAACTACTTTAATATATTGCTGAAGTTATTCTTTGACTTCAGTTAAAAATGTATTTTTCCAACCTGAAGAGTAAAATGTATGCCCATCACGCTCACAGTATTTGTATGAATTCCGCTGATGTTACTACAAATACTTGGTTTACAATAAGAGTTTTGAAATTAAGTTCTAAATAACAGGGTAAGGTTTAAAGAATCTCAACAATGAAGGCATTTAAAATAAAAATGTAAATGAATGTGTGAATATGCCTCAGACTGAGTCACACAACCTTTCCAAAATGAATAGCAAAACTAAGTATTAAAATCATTTCTCAGGCTCTTACTGTTAAATTATAGTGAAATGAAAGCATTTAGATGGGGGTTATAGGCATTGCATCATTAATTATAGTGGTTGAATTTGCTTTTGTTCCAGTGCATTATAATTAATGAAGATCTACAGCTCTGTGCTTTGTCTTGGAAAACATACGTGGTTTTCATAGGCATCAATAGAGCTGTGATATTCTTCATTTACTTCTCAAGAATGACTCTTTTTAACACAGGGGAGCCCATTGTTGAGGCAGCAACATGAAAATCACAGCAGGATTTGAGCTTGGAGAGATCAGAGAGCAATTGACTCTATTCACATATGCTCAACCTTGTCTCAACACCCATAAACATGGGCTCGAATGACGCACGGGCCATTGTTTAGACCAACGCAGTAATGATAGTATAATCATGCCTTTCAAAAATTTCAAGCCCTAAAAATGGCTTTGGGGCACCAGTGAAGAAAAGTTAGCAATGGCGTAAGTTAAAATATATATTCTAAACTTGATTCTTTGTTCAGTCTATGTGATTATATGTGTTTGCTATTTTTAATTGGAGGATGTTAGAAACTTTTTGTGGGAGTGAGATGAAGAGTAGGTAACTAAAAGGACCTTCAACTTTAAAAATATCAATGTTTTATAAGCTCTAAATATGAAGAGCCAGCCATAAAAGGGAATGGTTGATTTCTGCCTCCTGTTAGAAGTATCCCATCAATGTAGAATTAATGATAAAGCAATAATTTCTGCCTTTCCTCTAGTCCCATTTGCTACAATCCTTCTGCAAAGGGCACTAATTCTGAAAGAAAATGTAACCAAACGCAGGTCCGGCTGCCTGCTGCTACGAAAGCCAATACTCAAAGGCAGGTGCTCATGTAAAGAAGTGGTTTACTTTCAGGGGCCAGCCACCTGGAAGACGGGGTCTCATGTCTCAAAGCGCATTTCCACATCTCAGTGCAGGCAGAGATTTTTATAAGGAGGGAGAGGGGAACAAAGAGAAGATCAGGGGAGGGGGCTGCAAAGTGCTCTACGTGCAGGGAGCACAGCCCATTCCGATAAGGCGAGTGGCGGTCCCACGTGCATCATCCTGGTTCCATGGTGGAAGGTCAGCAGATCTCCTGGAACTGGGATGCTTGAAGGTCAGAGTCTGTATATTTTGAAATTAGTTTCTAGGATTCTTATACAAACATGCTGTTCCTGTTCACGATACATGTTAGATTCAGCACTTACAGAAACAATGTCAAAAGAATGGTGGGGCGGGTTGCAATTCCCCACCATTACGATTTTCCACTGTTAGAAAAAGGCGATGGACTGGATTTGGCACAGGGCCCAGCAGAAACCTGACGGCTACCTCCCCACTGCCTCCGGGAACATTGGAGGGCTTCGCACTGCTGTTATTTTGAAGTAATTGGTGTGCACACAAGAGCGAACATACAAATTGTGTCACTTGATCCTTCCTTCCTCTGCAGGGATCAACAGGGCACCCCATGGAGATGTGGATATCAGAAAACTCCTTCTCTAACTTCCTCCCAAATTCTCTGCTGGAGCGGGGCATGCAGCCTAGTAGGTGTTGGGAAGCACTGACTGATCACTAGCACCCTTCTGTGAGGCTGCTAGCTCAGATGTGACTCTCTTCCTCTCTGCACTGACCTCTCATTGGTGTTTGAAGCCGCCGAGAATTCTCAGGGCTGCAAACAGTGGGACAGAGGGTGGCAGCAAGACAAGCAAGTCTTTGAGTGCTGTGAAGCTAAGGTCCAGGTCTCTATGCCTTATGGGGAGAGTGGTCACAGCCTGTAGCCTGAATCCGTAGAGGGTTGTGAGCTATGAGTTGACAAGAGCCCCATTTCCTCTACGGGTGTTGGAAAGTGGGCTGACTTTGATATTTTGAAAAGGAGTTTTTGAATTTTGTTTTAAGAGTCAGTTAAGGTTTCTCAAGGAAGCACTTCCCTGTTTATAGAGGAAAACACTCCCTTCATAATGTGAAGAAGAAAACCTCTCAAATCTGGAAAAAACTAATTGACTTTAGATTGCCTTATCAAAATACGAACTGATGTCGTAGGACTCCAGCAGATTTATCCACTACAGATCCTTTACGTTAATTTATTAGCTACTTCACAGATCGCCCACTGCATCACAGGCCCATGTGTAGTAGGGAAAGCACTGTCATATAATTCTTTAGCAGATGTGCTACAAGAGTCTTTCTGTTTCCTTTCTTAAACCCAAAGAATAATGACACTGCAATATCATGTGGTGAAAAGAGCAATAATTTGATAAACATTGTCTTTCCATTAGATTAGAGCAATTAATCTGATTCTAATTTGGCTGAAACATGATCATACCGTAGTCCCCAGAGCCCTGTGAATAATCTCTAAACACATTGGCACACTCAGTAGACAAACATTATCTCTTCTCGTACTGTTCTTCCATATGGTCTCCTCCCATGGTGACGGAGGGCACCCTGCTGCTTCAATCAAATAAATGTCAATTATCTGAGATAGATTTTTAGTTCTCAAGGCCGGGCTTGCAGTGCGGCCAAAGTGACTGAGTAGAATGGTCTGCAGCTCTTTCTGGCACGTGCTGCTTGCATTTTTTTAAAAGAAGGAATTCACATCTTGCCACATCATCCAGGATTCCAAGAACCATGTACATGAAATGAGTGGTTTCAGAGGCTGTATGTTTGTATGTATGTGTACGTGTCTGAGACAGAGACAGAGAGAGAAGGATTCTTGACCCTCCTTTGGTTTTACTTTACTTATTCTGGGAGGTGAAGAGTATTTTTTGAATTCAAGGACAGATACTCTTCACCCTCCATGGTCTTAAATAGGGTTACTGTATGTATGCATGCTCTCCCTGTTCAGTCACTTCCTCTTCGTAGCAGCCCTCGCTGCCCCTGCAATCCGGACACAGAGATCTCAGTAACAAAACCCATATCTGTCTGCTGCTTTCTTTTGCATGGACATGTTTGTTTTAACTATGGTGGGCCTTGGTGGTGAGAGCTGCAGGATTTTTCCTGCCAGCCTTGAGGGGGTTTCTGATGAGGTCTGCTGCAGCTCTCAACTCTAAAAGGCAGTGGAGGGGAGGGGGAAGGAAGGGCACCTTCTCCAGATTTGGGGGAGGGCATCTCTAGGGCTGTAGAATCTGGTCTTTTAGGAAGAGGGCTCTGGATACGAAGCTGACATCGTGGAGCCAAGCAAAGTAGACAGCTGAAATAGTATGGCATGCTGAGAGTGCTGTCAGTTCTACGTTTCTCTGCAGAGCTCTCTATCTTTAGGGTGTCAATTATCAGGTGTTGGTTTTGTTATCAGACAAGCCCTTCTCTCAAAAGCTTGTAAATTTGCCCAGAGACCTGAGGGCCTCTGATGACTCTATGTCTAGACTAAAAGCACTAGGTCACCCTCCTTGTTGCTGCTACTGTGACAAGCTGGCACAAAGAGAAAGGCAGTCCACGGGGATCTGGACTAATTCACTGTGGCAATTCAGCAAACGTTGTCAGAAAGGATTTCAGTTTCCACGTTGGCTGTGATCCCGAATCAAGGAGGAAAGCCACTGAGTGCTCAGAGTGAAAAAATAGGGTAGCATCAATCTCTTCCTGCCTCTGGAATGGTTTAATCAGAGACTGTCAGTCATTGACATCAAATGGCAAGCCCCAGGTCACCCCTGCATTTAGAGGGCAGGAAGTTCCATACTCCACAGGTGGGTCCGTGCACCTGCTCTGCAAAGCGGGAGATGTGGAGGATGGATATTTTAGCAACAGCTGGAGCGTTTGCTGAAGAGCGCGCACGTTATGCCAGGTTGACATGTGGGGAAGGTTCATGAAGAGAAGACTGAGATGAATTAGAGGTGATAAAGGTGCAGTAGTTAAATATGCAGGCTCTGGAGGGAGGTGGCTTGGTTTCAAAGTCTGAAGTCACCACTTACTCTATGATCAGGGGGAAGTTACTTAGTCAGTAGAATTCTCAGTTTCCTTTACATACAAAATGAAAATCGATGTTTGTAGTGGGAACTAACTAAAGTAATGAATGTAAAGCACATAGCATAGTGCTGGCACATAGTATGTGCTCTAAAAACATCGAGCTATTCTTAGAGAGTGAAGGGTTCAGAAGACTTTGTTTCAAACTGTGTGGCTCCACCACTTAGCAGTTTTACGTCTTTAAGTAGGTCACTGAATCAGTCTAAGCCTTAACGTCCCAAGTATCTTACTGATGTTACATGGTTATTTTGAGATTCAAGTGACCAAGATGCAGTGTTGTAACAGGGACATAACCAAAGGGCCTATAATATCATGCAGCAGTAGTTACAGGCCTCTGAATGCAAATGAGGTAAAGTGCCTTCTTCAGTGCTCTATACAGAGCTGCTACATTAAGTCGATTAAGCAAACATTGTATGGGTAAGGTGCTCTGAGACTATACAGGTTTGCTAGGGCTTCCACACAAAGCACCATGGACTGGGTGGCTTAAAACAGAAATTTATTTTTTCACAGTTCTGGAGGCAAGAAGTCCAAGATCAAGGTGTCAACAGGATTTTTCATCTGAGGACCTTTTTCTTTTATTTTTGAAGAAAATGGTGTGGCTGCTAAAAATTAATTATAGAGGTCAGATTTCTACCTTATAATTCAAATTTTAGTTTTTCTTTGGAGGGGCAAAACATTGTAGTAGCCTTACTGAAGTGTAAACAAACTTGTACACATGAAAAGAGCATCCCCTCAAGTCTGATGTCCCAGGATGGAGCAGAATCACCAATCACCTATTTGCTTATTTTTAAAAGATTTATCACAGAAATTGCTGTGTGTGTACGTGTGTATGTTGTTCAGAGAGGCAAAGGGAATCTGGATGGAAGAGTCACTGATGTGCATGTGACAAAACTATTTCTCCCCCCACCCCGTTTAATAAGATGTAATTGACATAGGAAACTGACATGTACATAGCTTCAGGTATACAGCATAGTGGTTTGATATAGCCATACCTGGCAAAATGATCACTGCAAGAAGTCTAGTTCACGTCCACCACCACACCTGGTCACAACTTTTTTCTTGTGATGAGAACTTTTAAGATTTGTTCTTTTAGCAAAATTTAACTCTACTGTATAGCAAGGTAAACTGTAGCCACCATGCTGTACATTCCATCTGCAGAGCTTCTTGTTTTTTTTGTAATTGGAAGTTTGCTCCTTCTCACCACCTCCCTGTCACACTCAGCCTGTGTCTGAGACCTCTCCTGTTGGCTCGCAGGCGTCTTCACATGGCCTTCCCTCCCTACGTGTCTGTGTTCTAATTTCCTTTTCTTATAAGGACACCGCTCCATTGGATTAAGGCCAACCCGAGTGACATCCTTTGAACTGAATTACCTCTTTAAAGGCCCTGTCTTCGAGTACAGTTGCATTTTAAGGTGCTGGGGGTTCGGATTCCAACACACAAACTCAGCCCAACTCAGCCCATCACAGAGCCCCATGCCAGGATTGTATTTTCATCCTGATATTCTCAATTTTACCAGACTTTAATAAAAAGAAGGTAGTAAAAAGAATATTGAACTAGATATCATGGCATATGTGGTCTACTCGGCATTCACACAAAGCAGCTGAGTGACAAGAAAATACTATTTTAGAGCCTTAGCTTCCTCCTCGCTAATGTTCACTCTAGTAATAATATCTTACACCAATTGAAACAATATTTATCAATCTTTTATTCTTTCTATCCCTTCAACTGTTCATATTAACCGTCCATCCATCCACCCATCCATCCATCTCATCCAATCAATGTGTCTATTGAGTACCTCCTGTGTTCCCAGCACCAAGACAATTTCTGGGACTACAGTGAAGGATAAGGCTCATTCTTTTCCTTCGAGGCATTTGCTAGTTTCATAGGGGAGACAAAGAAGTAAAAAGTACTCAGACTCTTTCTAGTCCCTCTTCTACATGACAGTTCTTCAAATATTGAGAAAGCTGACCTTCCCCACTTTTTCTCTCCTGGCTTCCTGTTTCTAGGTTAAGTATACTTTAATTTCTTTAATTATTCCTCATATAACACAGTTTCCAGACTCTACATCTTTTAAATTAATGTCTTGTGGAATTTTCTAGTTGTTTTTTAACACTAAAATTAATTAGAAATAAATAACAGGCAAAATGAAGATACTTTAATGCCACTTGATTAGAAAGAAGACATCGACCAGTTTTTACCCATGCTGGGGTCTCACACTGATTTAATCTGGATCAAGATGGCATGTTACAAATTACACTGGTGTCTCAGATTACATTTTGCTTCCATTTTCCCTCAGCGACATTACGAGTTCTCATTTGTCACAGAGTACTCTATTGGGCAAGGTTAGCGTATACCTTTTAGCCAAATGCAGAAGTCATAATATTGACACAGGGCCACAATATTAAAAAAGCAAAACAAAACCTATTAATTATGTGACAGGCACTTTGTGAACTTTATCTCATTTAATCATTATAACAACTTGATGAAATATTTGCCATTTCATAATTGGAGCCACTGGGTCCTAGAGGTTAAATGGCTTGCTCAAGGTCACACAACTGTTAGGAGGAGCCAGGATTTGTCCTCTGACCGCTTTGATTCCAAGGACTTGGCTCATAACCCTTCTGCTTCGCACCTCTCTAAGAGCTCTCTGATCAATTAAAGGTCAGGGAACTGCTTCGTGGGTTTTCTGTTGGGCTGCTCAGATATTAGAGTTCCCGTGTAAGGGTGAAGTTAGCTGGCGGATTTAGGCCACGCCTCATGGGGATTACACCTTGATGGAGATGTTATGGTTTTGTGCCTGGGTCTCAGCTTTGCCCTTTTGCTATGTCATTTTTATTATTTTGTCAGGGTAAACAGGCTTTGTAGGATAGAGTCTCTCTCACATACTATAGGAGAGTGATGTATAAGCCACAGTGTCCATTTACAATGGGAAACAACTGATTTTTAAAATCAGGAACATTTCTTTAACAAGGCATTCCCTTTCTGTGGGGTCAGTCACTCAGAAGGACAAATAATAATTCAGAAGGTTGCTTGGTGAGCATAGGATTTACAGCAAAGAGATTAGGTTTTGCCCAAGGGAAGCCTCCTCAGGCTAGTATAACTTGGAATTAATCCTTCTCTGCCCTACAGTTATTTCTGCCTAAATTACTGGAATCCATCTTCTGGAATCACAACATAATTTTCTTTGGTCACTGCTAGACTCAGACACACTGACAGTCTAACCTCCCAATTCTCCTTAGGCAATATTTCTCTTTCGGAAATGTCTATTAACAAAAGCATCCCTTGCTACACCTTTCATGTTATAAAATTCTAAATTATTGTTGATCTTTATTAGTTTATACTGTAGGTTGTCTACGCTTTAATGAAGTTTGGGTTGGGCCTTGTATTGGACAAAGGGGTTGAGTCATCTGTTTCACAGCAGGCAGGAGGTTTGAACACTGGCCTCAGCTAGAAGGATGGGCCCTAATTACTCTAAGAAAATCACGTTAAAGCCTCACTCCCGAGTCAGCACTGGTGCCTGTTTTAGAAGGCCAGGCCTGAACTGGTATACCATTTCTTTAGCTAGAGAGATTGGTCTAAGAATTTGTGTATGTTTCAGTTTGGGCGGTGGGCCATGAAGGGAGATTTGAAGGAGAGGCACTTCTGGGAAAAATTTACTGATTTTAAGAGGGAGCCTTGGAAAAATTAAGTGTGTGAGACTAGAATGGTATAAATTATTTTTCTGCCAATTTAAGGGTGAAGTCTCCACGGAGGAGGGAAGAACCTAGAATAATACAAGGGGAATGGGCTGGAGTTGTATTAGGTCAAGGCTAAAACCCAGTTTACCTCTGGCTTTCACTTATGTGAGCAAATAAATTTCCTCATGGTGGTATCCACTTTGATTTAGGTTTTCAGATATATGCAGCTGGAGGTATACTAATTGAACAATGAATTTCTCAATTAGGTATACTAATTGAACAATGAATTTCTGCAGATGGCAAAACCTACCCATTACATTTGATTATTTTTTTGATACTCTCAGTTCAGGGAGCAAGAACTTTTAAGCAGCCATTAAATTATGGGGTCCAATTTGCCTTTTGTGTAATTCCTGTAGTTACCTATCCAGCCATAGCTTGCATAAATAGCAGTATAACCATTCTGTGTGCTCAAGCCAGGAACTGTTCTGCAAGCATTCCTATCCATCAGTCCTCAGAATCATCAGTTAGTTACCTGCTCCAAAAGTCTGCCCTTGACCTCACCTTGGTGCTATGTGCTTTTTTGCTTAGCACTGCGGCCACAGTCATTGTCTGAAGACTTTACCACTTCCGGATCCCCAGATGGGTTGGATTTATTCACCTATTGTATAAAATCTGATCAGAATCACAAATACTATCAAAGTGCAGGTTTTTAATGAAATTAAGAGGTTATGCCAGAATGTGAATCAATGTTCTGTTTCCTTCATAGAAACAACCAAAATGTCTGCTGGACTGAACCATGTGCTTCATGACCTAATTAACTCACCTTCTGAAGTGAGCTCCTTATCTTGTCGCGCACCAGTAACAGCAGTTAACAGTTTGGCAGCCGGTCTGTAGCCCCCATTTTGAATAGCAATAAATATTGTTCTAACTAAACCATTCAATGCATTTATTCGTTCACTTAATAAACATTTACTAAATTAATATGTGGAAGTAACACAAGGGTAATCTTGGTAGTTAGTTCTAAGAAATCTCCTGCTTTACTGTATGTTCAAGCAGATACTGTACCTTCCTTTACATTCCTGCTGCTATTGATTTGATTCCGGCTTCCATTACTTTCTGAAATGCTGTCATTCCCCAGCTGCCAGTCTTGCCCTCTGGGCCATAACATGCTGTAAGAATATATGTTTCTTCTCTAGCTTCTGTGTCAATGAAACCTACTGAGGTGGACTCTGCTGAATACACTGCAAATGGATGTTAGTAGCCAGTACTGCAAATGTTCTTGATTAATGGGCCTTCCGCTATTCTCTCCTGAGATGAATGTGCCTGCAACTTGTGTAGTTCCCTCTGCAGTCTCTCTTTATGCCATTTGTGATCTGGAGAAAATATCTAATTCATAATGGTTGACAAATGATAATGCTTAACCAGTAGCAAAGAGACAAAGGAGAGTGTCTTGTCGGATATTATAATGAGAGTTCTGTGGTAGTGTATCCATCTCCAGGAAGTGAGTCAGGGAAGAGAGGTTTTAAAAGGGTGGGTGGATGTTCTTTGACATTAGGAAGGGTGTCATAGTTATTACTGCAATTTGGGAGAACTACCAACAATTGTTATAGAAGAGAGGAGAAAAACTATAGTCAGAAGTATATAATGACCTCAGATAATTTGATGAGAAAGGAAGTGGGGATTCTGAGACCTCATCTCTCAGAAAATGATTCTTTAAGGACCCCTATGTGAAAATTACATTTTGGTTCAATTTCCACCAATGAATCCCTATGCCTAAAAGGTTATTTTTTTTATTAGAGATGCATAATACTAATAATTTTTCTGTCTCTTGGGTTTGAAGAGCTGAAACTTAATTTTTATTGTGCTATTGTTTTAAGTAAGTTTCACTAAAAGCATCACATTCTTCTGTGCTTTATTTTTGGAACACTGTTGAGCAGATTTAAGGTTTTTTGTGATAACTTTTGGAGTCATCATTGTGAACTCACTTATATTTTATTATTCTATAATGTGATGATATCTTTGATAGGCAGTTAGTTATGTGGTGCTGTTTTACCCTTGTATAAACCTCATTTGTGAGAATAGTCTAGAACATTTTAGATAAACAGGAGTAATGAAGGGATAATGATCCAACTAGGTACTTTAATGCTTTATGAAGCTACAGTAATCAAGTGTTTTTATGCTATAGGAATAGAATATATAATCCAGAAATTTATTCTAATAATCTATTTAGCATATGATAAATATAGAATTTCAAACTAGCTGGGAAATAATAGATTATTAAAAATAACATTGGAACAATGATCTAATCATTAAGACCAAAGAATATTTAGTCTTTACTTCACATAATTAATCACAGGTGGATTAAGAAGTACTAGAAAACATAGTAGAAATAAATATTAATGGAATCTTGGGAGGAGAAGGGTTTTTGAAGCAAGATATTAAAACTTTAAAGGTAAAAGTTGATGACTTATCTACATACAAATTTTAAAACTTCTGAATTTTAAACACATTCAAACATACAGATTAAAAGAGGAATAGTGTGATATCCATTAGGATGGCTGCTTTTAAAAAACAAAATAAAATGGTTGGTGAGGATGTGGATAAATTGGAACCTTCGTGGACTGTTAATGGGAACGTGAAATGATGCAGTTGCTGTGAAAAGCAGTAGGACAGTTCCTCAAAAAAAAAAAAAAAAAAAAGAATTACCATATGACCCAGCAATCTCACTTCTGCTACGTGTCCAAAAGAACTGAAATCAAGAACTTAAAGAGATATTCGCACAGCCATGTTTATATCGGCATTATTCACAATAGTCAAGGAGTGGAAGGATCCCAAGTGTCTGTTGACAGATACATGAATAAAAAATGCAGTACATGTGTGCAATGGAATATTATTTATCCTTAAAGAGGAGGGAAATTATGACACACGCTACAACATGATGAACATTGAGAACATTACGTTAAGTGAAATAAACCAGTCACCAAAGCACAGATACTGTATGATCTCACTTGTGTGAGAAACCCAGAGTAGTTGAATTTGCGGAGACAGAAAGTAGAATGGTGTTTATGAGTTGCTGAGAAAGGGGAAGCGGGGGCTGTTGTTCCACGGGCAGAGGGCTTCTGTCTGTCAGGTGAAAGGGCTTCTGGAGGTGGGTGTTGATGATGAACAACGATGTGAATGTACTTAATGGCACCGAACTGTGCACTTAAAAATAGTTAAAATGGTAGATTTTATATTATGTGTATTATTTACCAACATTTAAAAATTAATACTAGGAAGATAAATGATGATGATTAATGCTAACAAGGGTACTGCAGAGGCAGATACACCTGGGTTTTATCCTTATTCTTTTTTTCTTTTATTATCTCAATGACTTTAGGCAAGTTTGTTAAACTTTCAGTGCCAAACTTTTTTCATCATATAGTTATTTTGAGGACTCAATGAAATAATTCTGATAAAATGGTTTTATAGTGCAAGGAATATAACTGGTTGATAACTGCTGCCTACTATTATATTAACAGGCAAATGTTGAACATGTAGATTTGAACATGATACATGAATAACTCTAATAAATCAATGAGAAAATTATAAACCCCCCAGAGTTTGTGGACAAAGAACATGTTAGGCATTTCTGATTTCAAGGAATGAGGACATTAAGTAATTAGGGACTTTTTGAAGAATAAATTGAAGAGAGTCTCAGAGAAATCCAAGACAAGGAAATTAGCACACGATTAGAAATAGATCTAAGGTAGTTCTAGGGATGCTCACAGTGGAATCTTCATTTATCTCTTCTTGTTTAATCTGTGTCTCATTTGTTCTCCTCGAACAAATCATTGCCCCACTCTATTTCATCAACATCAGAGCTCTGGCTTATCTTCATTTGTACGTCCTTGTATCTTTGACTTCTTCAGGACTGCGGCTTGCTCTTGCCCCTCATGGATCTTATTTAGAGCATCTTTTCAGCTTCAGTTCTCACTGCCAACAGCCTGATTTTCTCCACTTATCCAAATCAAATCATTAGAAATGCAATCTGATCGGAACTTCCCTTGTGTGTGTGTGTTGTCAAGAATCTTATTGGGTGTTTCTTTGTTTCTAGCAAATCTTTTGGTACCAGGTTGTCTTGAAGCACACTTCTCAGCTGAATTTTGGCTGCATTTGTATTATGTGACCAGCTCTAGTCCAGTCAGTTGTGGTCTGGGTAGTAGATTTCTGTGGGAACAAAACTGATCATCTAAGGCTGCCTCTACTGAAGGGGCCATTATTTTTCCTAAATTTTCTTTTTATTAATCACTTTTGTAAGGAACAGATTGTTGGATTTTTCTGGTTGAAGATAGACTTCTGCAGTTTTTATGTCTGCTTTTAATAGCTCATCTCTAACTATTTCTATCACCTTGTTCACAAGCTGCTAATATACAAGTATTTTCAAACTTTTGTCTATAAACCAGGATAGGACAGAAATGCAGTAGGAAGACAAGATAGCCAAGTTTTTAAGTTTGACTTACAGAGAAAAGTAAGTTATTGAACTCTGTTTTGAGGGTTACTTTTATTATCATTATTGTTATTATTGGACTAAACACATGATTTTGGTGCACTTCAGGTTTGTTGTGGCTTCTGGGAAGGTGAGGTGGCTAAAGTCTAACTATCAAGTTCAGTACAAATTTCTTGTACATTTGAGCACCTTTGTTCACAGTATGTCACATTCTTTTATGTGCTTATGTTCTTTTTTCTTTACATGCCTTTGCTACAAAATGTTTCCTTTTCAGTCAAATTTTCTTGTTATATTTTGGTTAAGGGAGGTGGTGCTCTTTGCAGGGAAAACAATTAAAAGTAATATAAAACTTTACAGTATCAAACTAGGATGATCTTTTTATGCAAGTACTGCCTTGTCATTTTTAACCATCTCTTCTTAATTGTGCTTGCAGGAAATTATCCTTATATTCTTTTTTTTTTCAATTTTTAAAAAAGATTTTATTTATTTATTTTTAGAGAGTGGGGAAGGGAGGGAAAAAAAGGGGAAGTGAAACATCAGTGTGTGGTTGCCTCTTGCGCACCCTCTACTGAGGACATGGCCTGCAACCCAGGCATGTGTCCTGACTGGGAATCGAACAGGCGATGCTTTTGTTTGCAGGCCGGCACTCAGTCTACTGAGCTACACCAGCCAGGGCCTTAGGAGAACTTCTGATGGAGAAAATAACATATGGTTGAATTGTGTTAGTGGAAGGTATTATGATAATACCTCAGTTTCCTACAGGAGATAATTTATATCCTTATATTCTAAGAGACATTCTGTAATGTTCAGGTACATGCAGGAGAGCACGAGAAAGTAGAGATCCACATCATATCTGTTAAATTAGTCAGAAGAAAAATTTAACTAACATGCATGAAAGACGGGACTAAATTGAAAAGAAGGAGATAAATTTATTGAGTGGTGAAAACTGTCAAAGGTTTTGTCTGGAGACCCATATATGTACATATCATGCAGTAAGACACAGTAACCTCCATAGAAATAAACTATTTGTATTTCTTCTTGATTTTGTGTGAATTAGGCTCTGTTCTTTTTACAGGACCCCCAGAGATTTTGAAGGAAGATGATACAAAGATGGACAAGGCACATCATCTGTCTTATTTGTACTTGGGGAAGTCAATATATTTTTAATGTAAAAAAAGGTTGTAGCTTAGTTATGAAGACAGTATGGTTTGCAAAGGAAGATACTTGCTGAAAAATCACAGATGAGTCTTGAATCTTGGAGCGCTGGTAGAAAGTGGGTAGGATGTGGGAACAACAGTCAGCAGAATTTCTGGAGCACACATCGAGTACAGAATAATGAAAAGGATGTAGTACTAGTTCCAATATGGGGGCATATGACTTATGTCTAGTATGGCGGATTTATAGATTAACAGATAAATATCACTAGGATTGTTGGTTGGACTGCAGAGAAGAATAACTGAACCTCTGCCCAAACGGGAATTTGTTCTGCTTTTTCTCTCTTCTAACTCAGTTAAATCACATGGAAAGGACCTTGGAGGTACACCACTTGAATTAAAAAAAATTAATAAACAGAGGCTCAGAGAAGTTATACAAGTTGCCTCAGATCACCCAGCTAAAGAGTGGTTGATTCTGAATAGAAAATCAGATCTATGGTGCAATGTAATTTGAATTTACTGCACAGAACTTGCCCTATATTGTGCTTTCAAAAATAGGAATTCACTTCACATTGCATTACTAAAATAACTGTCAAAGTTTCTTACTATTTCTTGAGACTTACAAAACTTAGATAGTTTTGTATTGGGTAGCATTGATGGTCGTTTTCATATACAGACAGAGAACTCATGACTGAGTCTTCTCCTGTATGTTTTATAAGGTGATCAGAGATTGTGGGCATATTGTGGGGTCAGCAACTTGCTTTGTGTCAGGGTGCAAGGATGAAATGTGTTTGTGTAATTTCTGTGTGTTGGTAATGATTCCAGACTGAGCCAAAAAATCTGGATTATGGTCCCATCTTGCTTAATTAACTCTTGTGTTTTGGGTCTTGATTTTCTCATCTCACTGAAGAAGTCTTCAGTTAAATAATCTCCAACATCCTCACAAACCAAAATATCACAATATTCTAAATTAGGAAAAATTTAGAGAAACTTTTATCTATACTTATTACAGGGCAGCAAGGGCTTGAAAAAGTCTATGTTTACTTTGTCACAATTCACTAAATAATTACCCAACTCTTAAGTTTATATCGGCTTTGGATTTTCTTACTCACAAAGTTTTCTAACTTGAACTGTCAAGCAGTAACAAGTGAGTATGTCTACATTTATATGCAATTACACTGAACTCCTGATTCCACTAACAAAAGTGCTCAGACTCTCATGCTTGTCTGCCTTTGCCCATGTCGTTTTCCCTGCCTACCATCACTTCACCCCCTCTTATCCTTGGTCTAGCAAACTCCTAGTCATCCTTTAAGATCCAACTCAGATGTCATCTGCTAGTGAAGGCCTCCATAACATCTAGGTTGTCAGTCAAACCAATATTTATTATTCACCTACTATGCGCAAACCACCTGTCAGTAGCTGAGGATGATGCAGCTCCAACTCTCCTAACTTACTGGTAGTAAGGAAGATTAACATCAAGTAAATAATTAAAAATAAATAATAATTACAAGAATGCAAAGTGACATGAAGGAAAAGCACTGAGTGCTCTTGGAGGGTTTACTGGAGGAAAACTAAGGCAGAATTAGTGACTCTTCTCTGGGTTCCCATAATACTTTGTTTCATGTCTACCATGACATTAATTACACTGCGTTCTTATAGTAATTATAGGTTTATAGATCTTTCTCCGTTTCTAGATCTGTGTTGTCCAATATGTTAGCCACCAGCCTTTTAAACTTAAAATAATTAAAATAAAAATACAGTTCCTCTGTCACACTAGTCACATTTCAAGTGCTCAGTAGCCACACGTTGCTAGTGGTTGCCATACTGGACAGTGCAGACAGAAAAGATTTCCATCGTTGCAGAAAGTTCTGTTGAACAGTGCTGCTCTAGACTGTGAATTCCTCAATGTCAAAAATTGTGTTTCATTTATCTTTGTATCCCTAGGTCCTGTATATAGCATGGGCTCAATAGAGATTGATTGATTCATTTCTTACTCAGATATGTTCATGTATGCGCCTGTTATATGCCAAGTGCAGTTCTAGGTGCTGGAGTTAAAGCAGTAAACATAAAATCGTTCCTGATTTCATGGAGCTTACTTTTAAGTGGGGTTGAGGGAAATTGGACATTCAACAAATCAACAAGTACAATGCATATAATATGTCAGATGGTGATGAGTACTATGGAAAAAGATAAAACAGGTGAAGTTAGGTAAGAAATAGCAGGACTAGGGGTGAGGGGAGATGGGCTCCTTTATTTTTATGGAAGGTTGACAGGAAAGACCTCCCTGAGGGAGGGTAATGCAGAGGGAGCGGCAGCACAATGGTCCTGAGGTAGGAGTATATTTGGCTTGTTCCAGGAACCACAAGAATGCTGTTCCTGCAGCTGAGTGAAGACCACAGAGAGTCACAGGAATGAGGACCCTGTATGGCAGAGGAAGAGGCAGGACCTTTAGCTTTTACTCTGAGTGAGAAAGATGGGAATTATTGAGCATAGGAGTGAAAAGGTTGGACTGATGTTCTAAATGTGATCAGCCTGGCAGCTACATTGAGAATAGACTGAAGGAAGCAAAGCCAGAGATTAGTCAGAGGCCCTTAGGCAATAGAAAATAGTGGCTTGAATAGGGTGGTAACTGTAAAGGTGGTGAGGAGTGTTCATATTTTGACTGCAGCACAGGTAGGATATGCCAATGGATTGAATGGGAAGTGTCAGGGAAGGAGAAGAGTCAAGGATGATTGTAAGCATTTGGATCTGAGCAAGTAGAAGGATGGACTTTGCATCAACTGAAGTGAAGAAGACTCTGGAAATTGCAGATCGAGTAGGAAAATCAGGAATTTGGTTTTGGACACACTAAGTTGAAATATTTCTTGGGTGTGAATTAGATATTTGTGTCTGAGTTCCAGTGGGGAGAGGTCTGACTAGAGGTATAAATGCTAGTTTACCGAATGACTGATTGAATGAGTGATAGAGACATTATCTTAAAATAGAAATTCAGAATGTGAAGCTATAGAACTTAGTCTTGGGAGGAGAGGCAAGAAGGTGGAGGAGTGAATGGAAGCCATACTAACCTCCTTCTAGGACCAATTTGGAATTACAACTAAATTGTGGAAAAATCACCCAGAACAAACAACTGATCAATAGTGAGAGAGAAACTTTATAAACTCAGATAGACAGAAAAATCAGTGTCAGCACAACCTGACTGGTAAAGAGTGCAGTGGAGACTTGAGAAGGCTGGCTGTGTGCCCACAGATGGCAGTGCTGGAGGGATAATTAGGCAACTGGTTGGATCCCCTGAGAAATGTGGGGTCTAAACCCTAAACTGGGATTCCCAGCCTAGAGCGCCAGAGCCCAAAAAGTACACAGATAACAACCAGTGGGGAAAAGCAGCAGGGTTGATCTCTGCCAGGGATGGATGGCTGGAGATGCAAAGGACTATTTAAAGGGCTAATGCACAAATTTTCATTTGTAGCCACTTACCCAGGGCTCAGCAAAGATGGGAGCAGAGTGGGCTAGAGGCACCTGAGGAGAAACTGGGTACAGAGGCTTTGGGGTGAGAACTGAGAGAGTAGCCGCCAGGATCCTGGTACTGAGTCATCCCCCATACAGCAGCAGCCATCATGCTCAGGCAGAACACTCCCCTCTGAGCAACAGCAATCTAGGAGAAACAATAGCCCAAACACCAGGAGGGATTCTGCCCCACCCTATGGGACTTAAACCTGACTGCTGAGTGCAGAGTGACTAGACTAACAACTGAAGGAGACAGCCATAGACAGAAGATCCCTGGCAGGCTCAGAGCAGGCTGCCTAAGGTCAGATGGTGTCAACATCTGACAGTACCATAGGTGGATCCAGAAAGAAAAAACAGTGGTAAACAACAGAGGCTACTGGGACGAAATCTACTGTGGTCTTCTCCATGATTAGCAATACTTTCTTTCCTGCATAGCTTTTTAACATTCATTTCCTTCACTTATCCTTCAAGTTTGTGCATATTGAGACACTGGATTTTATATTATAGTTTATTTCTCTTTCTCTTTTTTTTTTTTTGGTTTTATCCATGTGTTCTTGTCCTTTATAGATGTTCCTGAAAACCTCTTCACCTTTCTTATAATAGTCTTAATCTCTTTATACCCTTATTAATACTGGTTCATTTTCTGTTGATAATGGGATTGCTGCGGGGGGTGGGGGCAGTTGGGGATATTTTTGTGGATGTGGGTTTGTTCCCTGGGCTTAGTGGTTCTGTTCTGGCAGCACGTGCACAACAGCACACAAGATGTGGTGGGCGAATGACCCTCAGTTATGAGGAAGGACCCACCAAAGAATGCCCCAGCAACAATCAAAACCCAATTACATCCAGAGAGCCAACATAAATGGCATAAAGGACATCCCAACAATATCAAGTTGAGGAGATCAAGGAAACTGCACCACTGAATCTCACAAGTCTCCTACCATAGAAGTTCACATCAGAAACTCAGGGAGTCAAAACAGGTCAATTTAAGAAGCAGAGGCAAACAAGAGGAGTCTCACAAATAATGGGAAGCCAAAAACAAAACAAAACAAAACAAAACAAAACAAAACAAAACATCACCTAAATGAAAGGAAAGGAGGAATCCTCAGAAAGAATGCTAAATGAAATAGAGGCAAGTCAACAATCTGATGTTGAGTTCAAAACAATGGTTATAAGGAAGCTCAATGAGCTCAGTGAGAATTACCAAAAACTATAGGGAAGCTACAAGGAACTTACTGCAAATTAAACCAACATGAAAAAGGACATAGAAACTATCAACAAGAGCCAAGAGGAAATGAAGAATACAATTTCTGAATTGAAGAACACAGTAGAAGGCATCAAAAACAGGCTAGATGAAGCAGAAGATTAAATCAATGAGCTGGAAGACAAGGTAGAAAAAACTCCCAGGAAGAGCAATAAAAGGAAAAAAAAGACACAAAAAGAATGAAGAGGGTTTAAGGGAAATGCAGGACTACATGAGTAACAGAATAATATCCATATAATAGGGATACCAGAAGGAGAAGAAGAGGAGCAAGGGATAGAAAACATGTTTGTAAAAGTAATGATGGAAAACTTCCCTAATCTGATGAGAGAAAAAGTCACACAAATCCAGGAAGCAGAGAAGGTCCCAATCAAGAGGAATCCAAGGAGGCCCAGTAGAAGACTTATCATACTTAAAATATCAAAACTGAAAGATAAAGAGAAAATCTTAAAGGCAACAAGGGAGAAACAGGAAGTAACATACAAGGGAGCCCCAAAGAGACTAGCAGCTGACTTCTCAATGGAAATGCTCCAAGCCAGAAAAGAACGGCAAGAAATATTCCAAGTAATGAAAACCAAAGGCCTGTAACCAAGACTACTTTATTCAGCAAGGCCCGCAATTAAAATGGAAGGCCAAATAAGGAGCTTCTCAGACAAAAGAAACCTCAAAGAATACACCTCCTCCAAATCTGCTCTGCAAGAGATGCTAAAGGGTCTGCTTTAATAAATGGAAGAAAAAGAGTGAGAGAGAGTGTAACACAGGTATGAAGGGAGTAAAATGAAAATGAGTAAGTACCTGTCAATAATAACCTTAAATGTAAATAGATTAAATGCTCCAATGAAAAGACATAGAGTAGCTGAATGGATAAGAAAATATGACCTGAACATATACTGCCTACAAGAGACCCACCTCAGAACAAAAGACCTACACAGATTGAAAGTGAAGGGTTGGAAAAAAATATTCCAGGCAAATGGACAGGGAAAAAATAGAGCTGTAAAAAGAGACCCAGAAGGACACTTCATAATACTCAAGGGAAGATTCCATCAAGAAGACATAAATATTATAAACATATATGTGATCAACATAGGAGCACCCAAATATATAAGAAAATCTTGAAGGGTTTCAAGAAAGATATAGACAGGAACATACTTATCCTAGGGGATTTTAACACCTCACTGTCAAAAATGCATAGGTCTTCCATACAAAATATCAACAACGATAGTGCAGCACTGAACAATGCCTTGGATCAAATGGACTTAACTGATATATACAGAACCTTTCATCCCAAAGAAGCAATAAACACATTCTTTTCAAATGCACATGGAACATTTTCAAAGATAGACCACATGATAGGACACAAAACAAACCTCAACAAATTCAAGAAAATTGAAATCATATCAAGCATTTTCTCTGACCACAAGTCCTGACACCAGAAACCGACCTCAAGTAAAAAACTCAAAACACTCAAATTCGTGGTGAGTGACTAACATGCTATTATACAATGAATGGGTTGAGAATGAGATCAAGGAAGAAATTGAAAAGTTTCTGGAAACAAATGAAAATGAACACACAACAGCCCAATACCTATGGGACCCAGCAAAGGCAGTCCTGAGAGGGAAGTTCATAGTGATGCAGGCTTACCTATAAAAGATAGAAACATTTCAAACAAACAACCTGACCCTATGTCTACAAGACCTCGAGGAACAACAACAAACAAAGCTCAGAGTGAGTAGAAGGAAGGAAATAACCAAGATCAGAGTAGAATTAAATGACATAGAGACTAAAAGAACAATTTTAAGAATCAATAAATCCAGGAGTTGGTTCTTTGAAAAGATAAACAAAATTAGCAAGCCTTTAAGCAGACTCATCAAGAACAAAAAGAGAGAGGACCCAAATAAACACAATCAGAAATGAAAGAGGAGAGATTACAATGGATGTCACAGAAATACAAAGAATTGTAAGAAATTACTGTGAAAAACAATATGCCAAGAAATATGAAAATCTAGGTGAAATGGACAAATTTCTAGAAAAATATAATTTTCCAAAACTGAATGAAGAAGTAGCAGAAAGCCTGAACCAACCAATAACAGCTGGTAAAATTGAAGCAATAATCAAAAAACTACTGGCACACAAAAGCCCTGAACCGGACAGTTTCACAGGAGGACTTTACAAAACATTTAAGGAAAAGCTAACCCCTATCCTTCACAGACTATTCCAAAACATCTAGGAAGAGGGAAGACTCCCAAACTTTTTTTTTTTTTTTTGAAGCCAGCATCATCCTAATTCCAAAAAACAGATAAAGACACAACAAAGAAAGAGAACTACAAGCCACTATCACTGACGAACATAGATGCTAAAATCCTCAACGAAATATTGGCAAACTGCATTTAGCAATACATTAAAAAGATCACGCACCATGATCAAGGGGGATCCATCCCAGGGGGTGCAAGGATGGTGTAAGTCAATAAACATAATGATTGAGTGGAAGGATGCTTTGTGTTTTGTTATATTCTGTCCTATATATGTTTGAAATAGTTAATAGTTAACAGTAAAATACATGCATTTAAATGAAGGCAGAAGTAAAAATGTTAAGGTCTTTTACCTAACCCTTATTGTGACTCACAGCATAAATTTGAGACCGTGGCTATGATTTTAGATGGAGTCTTTAGTCTTAGAATTAAGAAGATATCTGACTAATAATAATAAAAGGATTTCTTTTTTTTTCACTTTCAAATGCTTTTTTAATTTTTATTTATTTTTTCCATTGTGGTCTCCAATCAATAAAGCTAACTATCCACAAGTGACAAAACTTATAAACAAATAAAAAACATTGTTTGCTTGATGAGTTTGGGTATAGTCACATGCGTAGGATAAAGAATAGATATATTGCTTGTATAGCTGTTAACATTTCTAATCAATTATAAAATACTTGGGCTGTGAACATCTTGGTATCAAATGTAACTGAATTAATTTCTAAGATGAAATTTTTGTAGAGAGAAAAATAATAAGCAATGGTTTGTTTTAATTTAATTTTAATGAAATGACTATGTATATAGCTTTTTAAAAACTTTATTTATTTTTAGAGAGAGGGTAAGGGACGGAGAAAGAGAGGGAGAGAAACATTGATGTGTGAGAGAAACATCAATTGGTTGCCGCTCGTACACATACCAACCTGCAGTAAACCCGCAACCCACGCTTACGCCCGACCAGGAATTGAACCAGCAACCTTTCACTTTGCGGAATGATATTCAACTCACTGAGCCACTCCTGTCAGGGCTATGTGTATAGAGTTTTTTTTGTTTGTTTGTTTGTTTGTTTGTTTTTAAAGGTAGTGTTGAACAAAATTTGCGGACTTTAAAAAGAAAAAAAAACTCTTTCCTGTACTTACAGATTTTCAGTGTTCAGAAATCCCACTTCACTGTCAATGGTTAGATTTCTAAAATCCTCATGGCAGGATAGTTTCTTAAAGTTTTATTCATTTTTGGTTAGGGGTCTTAAGGGCCTAGAAGAAAAATAGGATAGGAAGAGCATGATTTAGAGAGTAAATGTGTCAAAACGTATGTATACAAATGCATGTATATATGTATGTATAATTTAAATAGGTACTAAAATATAAAATAGTAATTTCACGAGGCAACAATAATATCAATGATATTATTTATATGTTCTTTGAGTCATAGTAGCAAATATCTAATTTTCATTTATCTTTGATTTCCAGGAGACATATGAGGGTGCAGATAGTGTGTCCTCTGGGAGGGAAGGGATGGTTGGGAAGGGAGGGAGCTGCTCCTCATACTCAAACCGAGGGTTCTTCACACTCTCATCGTTCAAGTTAAAGTTTGAGTTTAGTTCCGCCTTTGTGGCTTTGGGAGACTTGGAGGACTAAGAATGGTTAAATGCCACTGTTCAAAGGTCAGGACCCTTTAGAATGTATTTTCTGCCTTGACTTCAGAAAGATGATTTTTAGGGAAGATTGTGCTGGATTGTGTTTGCAGTATGCCAGCCCTTCTAATTCGCTCGTCCTTGTTCCCCAAAAGCAGCAACGGAAAAAAGGAGGACAGAAGCAAGAGGGATCTCTCCCTTCTCCGAGGCAATGGTACGGTTCTGGATAATCTGATGGAGGCTAGTTAGAGGAGTCTCCCGGCCATTCCTATATATTAAAGCTGGAGTCATAGTTGCTGAACATGTTTAGAGAAGGAAATTCCATTGTACTCAGATTTCATGTAAAGGGAATTCATGACTGGGGGGGGGAGAACTCTAAACATATCTGACTGGATTAAACCACAGAATTATAGAATCTTGTTATTAAAGCTGGAAGAAACCTTAGAAATTTTCCAGTTTAACCTTTTCATTTTCTCATCTATTGTAGGGATATTTGAAGGTCTGTCTAAAGGCACAATTTGCTCAACTCTTTTCTAATTTATCTTGATAGGCATAACAGTCAAACTAATTATGTGTAGAAAGAGACATAGAGACAATTTCAAGTGGTGTATTAACCGCTTGATACATTATTTTAAATATCAGTCATAAAAAAGCCGAAGTTTAGAAGCTCAGTTTATGGCTTATGTCATCTTGCATTTTTAAATGTACCATAGTTGAAATTCAAATGCCAAATAGATATCACATACTGCCAAATATGACTTAAGTAGACAAAGTCAATGCTATTTATAACCTACAGAACACCACAAAAAAACTCATTTTCCTAAGTGTAAAGTGTGGGAGCTAGGATGAAAGAGAGTGCTTCACTTGATTTATTAGCTTTAAAATATTAAAAGAAAGCAGCCCAAACCAAGACCTGTCTTCCAACATTTCATGAGTATTTATTTGATTGCATGATCTGTCTTTGCATAAACTGCCTCATTGTGGTTTGAGTGCTTTTTCAAAGTATTCTCAAAAATTGTCTTCCAAGTAGGTGTGAGTAGTTCACAAGGTAAGTAAATTCACCAAGTGAATTTGTAAAAGTCCATGAAGTTTTCCTGGAAAAATATGGAGAGAATCCTCTAAAAGTTATATTTATGAGGCAAAATAGGACTTGCAGGAAACACAGAAATCCTTTAGGCTTTCTAGTTCACTTGCGCACTCTTTTCTGGCAGACAGCGAGACAGAATTTAATGCGCAAGGGTTGCATTAGGGGAGATGCCTGTGAAAAGAACTAGAGAGGGAGTCAGAAAGGCTGGGGGAATTGTCAGACCATGAGGCAAGCCTGACTGTGAGTGAAAGACGGAGTCAAGTTTGGGTGGAAGCATCCTAGAATGCCCTGCGGTCTAAGGAAGGTTTGCCAAGGCTTTGAGCCCAAGTTGGACAATAAAGGAGCCTCCTGTTTCCCAGGAGCCAGGAGCCCGGAGCCCATCCCCTGACGCCCTGCTGCACAAGGTCACTGGCAGGCAGCTAGCTGCATGTGGGCGGCAGGGCTTGAGGCAAAGGCTCAGAAGGATTTCGCAGAACAGCAGCTGGAGCCCCGGATCAATTGCACTCCCTGTAAGAGGTGTCTGCAGTGTGCGTTCTCATGGCTGTGGTATCGAACCGTGGGCAAAACTACGAAAGTGGTAGTTTCATCTGCATTGTCTCCGCCACATCCCTTTCGCTTTTTCTCTCCACCACAGCTCTTTTCCTTTAAAGAGTGTTGTCGCTTCTTCCCTTCTCCTCTTAGACATTCAGTCGGAGCCTTTGAAGTACCTTCTACTCCTGGAAAATGGTTTGCACCTGGGAAAGATCTGCGATTCACAGTAGGGTGAAATTCCATGTTCTTTAAATATTTTGCTTTTGGATTAGTATATTTTGCCACATATAATGCACACTTTTTGCCCAAATTTTTGAGGGAAAGATAAGGATGTCCATTACACATGGGTAGTACCTGAAATAACCTGTATCTGTTCTTGTGTTTTGTACTTATTTGTTACATAAAATTTCTTGTACCAATAATGTGTTCAAAAATAAATGCTAAAATTCCTTTATAATACAAAAAACAAGTATCTGAATATAAATAAATAAATAATTGAGTTAAAGATTAAAAAGAAATATTTTTCCCTGAAAGCTTTGGTCAAAAACATAGGTGTGCATTATACGTGGCAAAGCATGGTATTCCTTAAAAGAATTTTTAAAAATGATGTATGCATTTACAAATTCTTGGGATACCTTATTTTTTAATACTTTAAAGCTTATAATCAAGCGAATCACTCTCTTTCATCCTGGCTCCCACACTCCACACTTAGGAAAGTGAGGTTTCTCATGGTGTTCTTCTGTAGGTTATAAATTGTACAGTCCTTTTCTCTTTAAGGCATATTTGGCAGTATGAGATATCTAGACAATGTGGCATTTAATTTTAACTCTGGTGATTTAAAATATGCAAGGTAATGTAATTATAAGAACATGATGCATATAGTCACAGATTTTGCTGTAGACATCCAGCAGTTTTCTCCCATTATGCCTCTGGGTATCAAGGTGGTGGCAGTTTTTCCTAAGGTTCTGTAATGAGGCAGACTTCCTTTGCTCACTGTATTATACCAGAGATCCGGGGAGGCGGCACCGACTGAGGGAGCATCCAGGCAGCAGGCTGCTCTGGATCAAGGTCCAAGATAAGTTGGGGGGCACCTTTTCGTAGAGGTCCGCCGCCTTCTGTTATCCCACTTACCTCACATCTCATAGGAGACTCGCTGAGGATAGTGACGTTGAGGGGACCTAAGGCTTAACTGAACAGACTCTGGGATCCCGGCACATGCTACCTAGCTATCCTCCACTTAACTGGTAAGACAGGTAATGGCACAACTTAGAACTTAATCAATTGCTTTTCCCTTGGATAATATCCTTTTTTAATTCTTGAACTTTACTGGTATCTCCAGAAGTTTATTTACAACAAACTTGTTGCTCCTTTTAAGTTTGGGCTCATTCTCCCTCCCTGCCCCAGCAGACTGTTTTACACTTTGCATCAGCTGATAGTATTTGTCTGTCCTTATCTGTGACCCAGGGCAAATCAGATTGTTTCTCAGGAGCTCAAAGCATTCCTATTTTCCTCAAGGTGAGTGTGCACTGCAACTTCATGTTTGAAACCTGGTGGGGAACTATATTAATGACCGTGGCAGAAACCTGAAATTTGCAGCAAATCGTGGACTTAAAGCAGGGAGAAAGGCCGTGCAGAGAAGATGCATTGTTTCTCCTCAGACACTCTCATTAAAATTTTCATTCAGGTTGTTCCATCTTGCTCTCCTATACTGATTGCACTTTATACAGAATTCAGTCATTTCGTTTATTCCTGAGGCTCAAGGACATCTTGGCATTTCCTTCTATTTTTGATCAATGCAGCATATTGCTATTACTGTTTATAGACTATGCTTTTGTTTGGGAAAATGATCTGATTTTTCAGTAGAGTGGGATTCAGTGTCACTAATATACTTTAAAATAACATTTTCAAACTGCCTTCTTACCCCTACTTAGACATTTAGTAGCTTTTCCAACATGCAATTTTTTATGGATGAGATTTCCATTTAACACCACGATTTAGATCAAAATTACTTTCTTAAAATCGCATCATTCCCATAGTCTACTTAGTTTTCTAATTCCCTTATGCTCCACTATTGCTAAAGCAACTTCATCTACGTAATGTGACTGAAGAAGCAGCATTCGTTTACAGCACAGCACAATCTGTTAAAGTGGTAAATATTACCCATTTCTATTATTAGAAATGAAATGGAATTTTCTCTTGCTGCATTTTCAGGATGTGACATAATTAGATAGCAAGCACAGAAAAGTCAGATATAGTGAGGCTGATGGTTGTCGTCAGTACCAGGGACGCTTGAATCAGTCCATCCTGCCTTGCTCCTGACTCCTTCACACAACGCCCCCAGGCCAGCTCATTCTCTGTTTGAATTACAGGGTACTATGTGAGCTTCACAGGTACTGGGGTAAGGAAGCATGAAGCAAGGTTTCCAATTCTATATTGGTTTTCAGACTGAATGAGAACAGAGAAATTCTTGCTTGATGTTTCAATTCTCTTCAGCCTCCTACAGACACACCTTCCCAGCTTTTCACTATACCTAGAGAGGCTTCTGACATCTCCCTTTTTCACTACAAATCAGAATTATAAAACAATCACACAAACAAACAAACAAAAATGGCTGTCTTTGTTGCAGAAATATTATTGAAATTAGTACAATGAACAATTCCTGGCAGAAATGAGGGAGGGTTGGGGAAATGTGTGAATGTGTGTTTAGACCACACAAAAATGATTGAGGAAGAAACTGGGATAACTGGAGAAAACTTCAAATACGTATTTTTTTTTACAAAAAATTTATCATAGAGCTTGATAGTTAAAAATCGGATATAAGCTGTGCATTTCTGAATGGTCTGACTTATTGCTTGAATGGTTCTTTTATGTTATTATTAGACCAGAGTATACTGAGGATTCTAGGCAAACTTAGCAGGGTAGTATGGCTTGATTTGTTTTAATACACATTGGGTAAAATGACTGGGTTTAGTAGAGTGGTCTGATTTGCAGCTTCCTGTGAAAAGCTGCCTTTTGACTCGCGCACTTGGGAATTAGAGGAGAAGCAGCTCTTTTTCATGGCACCTCCAAGGCAGTCAGTCGGCTGCCTCGGGATGAAATCGAATATCTCTTTCCCAGCCATGGGCTGCTAGAAACTCATTGAAGTGGGTGTTGAATGCATGCTTTATCCCTTCTCTAAGAAGCATATGACCACAGAATGAAGGGGTTATATGATTTCAAACAAGGTTTCCTCATGAAGCAGGGTGCCTTGACTCATGGATGTGTCACCTGCTACTGAGTAAAGGCATCTGTGTTATAAACCAAGAAGAACCTGAGAGAGAAAGCGTAAATCTGTTCAGGGTTGCATTATGAATGCCAATTGGACTGTTCTAAACTTGGTCACTGTAAAAAAAAGGGGGAGAAAGATATTCCCAGTCTTACTGATACTACTGTACCTTGTTGCCAGGGGCCCAGAAGAGCTAGCAGAATCTGAAAACTTCAATCTCTCTAAAGACAAGGTGCACCAATATGTTGTGAGAAAGCCCCTAAACAAAGAAGGTAAGAAACCTAGGCCTGGAGAACCCAAGATTCTGCATCTTGTTACTCCATGCATCCTGCAACACAAATGTTGGCATACCGCTCTGAAAAACTATACTAACAAAAATAAGATCCAGTCAAGAAGGAGATGTAGGAAAACACAGCATGCTTCCTCGCACAACCACATGAAAATTACAACTAAATTACAGAACAACCATGACTCAGAACCATCAGAAATCAAGTTGAATGGAAGTCTGACAACTATGGAATTAAAGAAACCACTTCCATCCATACCGGTAGGAGGGGTGGAATTGTGCAGACATGGAACAGGCTGGTTGCACACCCATGGGTGGTGGATGAAAATTTGGGAGGGGTATCTTGGCAGCAATGGTTCCCAGACTCATACCAGGCACCCCAGCCAAGGGTTCCAGCGCCAAGAAGATAAGTCCTCATAACTTCTTGCTGCAAAAACCAGTAGGGATTGAGTCAGTAGAAGAAACTTCTGGAATCCCAAGCAGTTCTTTTAAAACAGGGGTGTCAAACTCATTTTCACCAGGGGCCACATCAGCCTCACATTTGCCTTCAAAGGGTGGAATGTAATTTTAACTCCTTAACAGTTAAGGAGTAGTTACATTTATACAGTCCTAAAATTATTTCTGCCCTTTGAAGGCAACCATGAGGCTGATGTGGCCCCTGGTGAAAATGAGTTTGACACCCCTGTTCTAAAAGAAGCCACACACAGACTTACTCAGACTCACTCCCTCTGAACTCCAGCACCAGGGGAGCAATTTGAAAGGCACCAGTGGCATACAGGGAGGAACAGAAGTGTCTGGCATCAGGGTGGGAGCTGAGGGACATCTTTCTCCAAGACAGAACAGTAGGCAAAGGCCATTGTTCTTTTTCTGAATCCTCCCCCAACAGAGCCACAGAGCTGGCAAGCAGGTGCCATATCTGAGAATCCATCAACCTGGCTCAAACTATTTGTCCTGCCCTGGTGATTCCCTGAAGCTCCACCCCACCCAACTTATGGGCCCACCTAAGCTATTATCAGTGGCTTTTTCCTATGAATGGCTTGTCATGGCTCATGCTTCACATCTTCCTAAATCCTCTCAAATAAGCAACAGCCAGCCTTAGCCCAGGCCTGGCACTAGCAGCAGCCAGCCTAGGTTTACAGCTTGGCTTCTCCTGGGAACCTTCAAGCTCAGCACAAACAGCTGTCTACAGATTGCTGTATCTGCTAAAGCAGATAAAGAGCTTCCCAGGCAATAAAAAACTAAAGAAGTTCATCTTCACCAAACCATTATTATATGAAAATTTAAAGGGACTTAGTTAAGAAAAAGAAGATCAAAACTATGAACAATAAAATGACAATAAATATATATCACCAAATGAATCCAAAAAACTAAGCAAACAAGAAGAACAGAGACAGAACCAAGGATACAGAGCATGTGTTGGTAGTTGCCAGATAGGAACGTGGGTTGGGGAATGGGCGAAGAAGTGAGGGGATTAAGAAGGACAGATAGGTAGTTACAGACTAGTCATGGGGATGTAAAGTACAGCATAGGGAGTGGAGTAGCCAAAGAATTTATACACATGACCTGTGGACATGAACAAAGGTGTGGGGATCGCCTGAGGGAGTTTCTGGGGTTTCTAGGTAGAGAGGGGCAGAGGGAGAAACACTGGGACAACTGTAATAACATAATCAATAAAATATAATTAGATAAAATAAGTAAGAGGCTGCAGAATATGCTAAGCTTTTGGCTAAGAGAAAGGAGGAAGCCAAAGAAAAATGCCAGGAACAGATTGCTGAGAGATGTATGCTGTCCTCCCTGAGAACTTCCACTTCCGAGTCTAGTCAAAATGAGAATTTTCTAGGAGTAACAAATACATAAGATCAGATATCAAAAAAAGATGCAAACTTCTTGTCTTTCTTATAAGTCATATGTGCTGAGCAGAAAGATGTCTGGATGGACTATCAGGAACCATGCCTTCTAAATAGTTTTGCCCACCATGCGACTTCGGACTTCAGATGAATTCCTTAACCTTTTTGGGGCCTATTTCTTTATACGTACAATTATAGGGAATGGGCTTTATGATCTTTCGTTACGATGTAGACATGCCCCCAAATCTGTAAGTTCTGAACAACGAGCACCAGCTGAGCGCTTTATGTCTGGCGTTGTCCTTTAACTCACTTAGTGAGTAAATAATGGGGACGCCAAAGATTATTCATGTCTTTGTCGATGCTCAACAAACCGTGTTGAGATTATGTCTCTTTGACAGATGGAAAATGGTTTTGGTGAGAAGAGGAATGACTGAATCAGTGATTTTCTTGTTAAGATGTTCACAGCATGCTAGCTGGAAATCAGGAGTTTAGCCTTTTCAAGTTATCTCTGTCTCCCATGGTGACAAACTGATTTCAGTTCACAGGTTTCTCAGAGGCCTCTGAAGCAACCATTAGTAAAGACACATGAGGACTTCTTTCTGGATCCTGTGCTTAAGGGTACATATCCCTAGGTCTTTTCCAGAGTGTCGAGAAATGACTGATTTAAACATTATATGTGCCGCTGCAAGAACTCACTTATAAAAAAAATACACCATCAGCCTGGCTGGTATAGCTCAGTGGATTGAGCGCGGGCTGGGAACCAAGCAGTCCTGGTTCGATTCCCAGTCAGGGCACATGCCTGGGTTGCAGGCTGGGTCCCCAGTGAGGGCCATGTGAGAGGCAACCACACATTGCTGTTTCTCTCCCTCTCTTTCTCCTTCCCCTCTCTCTAAAAACAAAAATAAATAAATAAAATCTTAAAAAAATTATTTAAAAAAAATATACTCCATCATCTGAGAATGTTTGTATTGTTTCTACGTAAATGATTCCCTACCTTAAAACTACCTCACTGCACAAAAATATTTAGACCAAAGATGTTCATATCATGGGCTTGGTATAGATGTAGCCTAAGATGAAAGTTTTTTTTTTTTGCCAGAAAAAATATTTATTATATTTTTCCAATACCATTTAGTCCCTTTATACCCCGTCCCCCAACAGTCAGCATACTGTTGCCCATGTCCATGAGTACTTCATCTTGCTCAATCCCTCCACCCTTCCCCCCCCACCCCGGCCCTTAGCTGTCATTTCTGCTCTCTACCTGCGAGTCTGCCTCTATTTTGCTTGTTAGTTCAGTTAGTTCATTAGATTCCACAGATGACTGAAGTCATATGGTATTTGTCTTTCTCTGACTGGCTTATTTCACTTAGCATAATGGTCTCCAGGTCCATCTGTACTGTCACAAAGGGTGAAACTTTCTTCTTTTTTTTTTACAGTTGAGTAGTATTCTATTGTGTAAATGTCCCACAGTTGTTTTATCCACTCTTCTACTGATGGACACTTGGGCTGCTTCCATATCTCGGTGATGGTAAATAATGCTGCAGTGAACATAGAGGTATTTATATTCTTAGCGTTTTGGGTTCCTTTGGATATATTCCCAGAAGTGTGATCACTGGGTTAAAAGGCAAATCCATTTTTAGTTTTTTGAGGTACCTGTATACTGCTTTCCACAGTGGCTGCACCAATCTGCATTCTCACCAATAGTGCAAAAGTGTTCCCCTTTCTCCACATCCTCACCAGCACTTGTTTGTTGATTTATTAATGATAGCTATTCTGACAAGTAGGAGATGATATTTCCTTGTGGTTTTAATTTGCCTTCTCTGATGATTAGTGACATTGAACATCTTTTCATGGGCCATCTGTATGCCCTCTTTGGGGAATTGTCTACTCAGGTCCTTTGCCCATTTTTTAATTAGGTTGTTTGTTTTTTTGGTGTTGAGTTGTGTAAGTTCTTTGTAATTTTTGAATATTAACCCTTTATCAGATGTATCAGTGAACATGTTCTCCCATTCTGTGGGTTGTCTTTTTACTTTGTTGATGGTTTCCTTTGCTGTACAAAACCTTTTTAGTTTTATGTAGTCCTGTTTGTTTACTTTTTCTTTTGTTTCCCTTGCTTGGGGAGATATATCTAATAAAATATTGCTATAAGCAATGTCTGAGATTTTGCTGCCTATGTTTTCTTCTATGATTTTTATGTTTTGGGGTCTTATGTTTAAGTCTTTAATTCATTTTGAATTTATTCTTGTTTGTGGTAGAAGAAGGTGGTCTGGTTTCATTTTTCTACAGTTATCAGTTCACTTTTCTCAATCCCATTTACTGAATATAGATATACCCTAAGATTAACATTTCTAGGATGAATAATTATGTGATAGCTTGTTGTCATTTATTGGACACTTAGGACAGGTATTGTGCATTAAATAAGCATTGCCATTTATAGGCATTATTTCATTTTAATGTTTAACAATGGTCTTATAAAGGAGAGACTATTATTCCACCCATTTTGCTGATGAAGTAACTGAGGCTCAGAGGAATTAAGTGGAGGAACTATTAGAACTAGAACTCATGTCTGAGTCAGTTTGCCCAGAAAGCTTTGTCCTCACCAACCCTGCACCATTCTGTCTCCGCAGGTCATCTTCCTTCTGCCCGGGAACGAACTTCCTCACCTCTCGCAGGTGATGCCATAAGTGCAAATGTGCTTTCTTTAACACAGGTATACTTTGAAAGATACTGTGTTACTGCCTTATTAATTGAGTATTCTGAAATTTTCTTCCAGTGAACAGCCACTGGAAAATATCTGGGGAGTCACATATTCTTATTTACATGGAGACAGTGCTATTTCCTAAATTTAAGGAGATTTCTCCAAGTTTAAATGAACATCTCTCTTCCTGTTGAAAACGAAAGTGCCTCTCAGACACCAATGAGCCAAATATCTCCTCAACAGTTCTTTCCATTTGCAGATCCTTGAAAAGTGAATGAAAATCAAAAGCTTTCTTGCAGACCACTTTATTCTCTGGGAGACATCTGAACATGTTAAGAATAAGTATCACTTTTATTTATTTTTTAACAAGTTGGGTTTGAATATGTTTGAGAAAAAGGTTTGCACAAATACTATGTCATCTTGTACTGTTCCTTTTATGCTTTTAGGCACCCAGTGAATAGTTCTTTCCTGCATCTAACCCATGCTTTTTGTGCACATAGGCTATTGTAGTACAGGACATCTTAATTTAACCACGAAGATCATTACCACATAACACATTTGTATGTTACGGAAAGCTCTACAGAAAGGTATCTGTGTCCTTGCAGATAAGGATGTTTCCATTTAGATTAACTGAAAGAAAAACAAGCCTAACAATGGATGCTGCCTTTAAAAAATAAATAATCTGATTTTCAAATAACATCCCAAAGCTGCGGTGGGAATAGCTGTCATTCTGTCTAATCGAGCTGGCCTAGTTTGCAGTGCATCATCTCAAACGGCAAGGGCCAAATGTGTGTCTCCAGTTCCTAGCTGCACTGTTTCTTCTGCAGGCTTAGGGACTGTTGGAACATCTCTTTTGTTAGATTAGGGTTAATGTTGTCCATCTTACTTATTGGATTTACTTAGACTGAACTGGGACCAGTTCTAGACAAAACTATAATGGATATAAGACTCATTTAAAGTATCCCCTAATCTTCCTGTTAAAGCACCCTCCTCCAGGGAGCGTGTTGGCTACCCGGCTTCTGAGAGGGGGAGGACTGGTTTGCGCCTGTCACTCCAGCTGCTGACCCCAGTACACTCTGTTTAACCACCACCACTCACATCTCTGGTCCCACACATGTTCTGGAGCATCCCTTTCACCTTGCCTTTCATTAGTGCTTACCCGACCAAGTTCCATTTTCCCTGGGTGACTGGGGCTAATGTGATAAACTAATGACTGATATTGGGTGAGCAAAACATTAGCATTTAAATAGGGACCTTTTGGAAGAGACGCACTTAACAGGGAAGAGGTCTTTGGAGGGAGCAATTGCAGACGCTATGGCAGGAGCAGGTCAAAGACAATTTTGTCAGATGGAGCCTTGAGGTTATGAGCAGGGGTGGCCCTAGTTTCTAGCCTTTCTCTCAGTTAGGATTTCAGACATTTAAGGCAGGATCCCAGCAGCTTTCACAGGACTTTTGACTTAAGTACTTTGACCCAAGAACTTTTCTTCTGGCTCCTTGACAGGCTCCACGTTCCTCCTTCAGAGGAGTATACTGCTCTTGAAACAATAGAATATAGAACCTGTCTAGCGGTTGGGAAGGAAACGTGATTCACAGTGTGGCAAATGGGCATTTTCAAAGGGTCTTAAATCCAGGGCCTCTGCATTCCATAGCTCCAGGGTGTGGTCCGCATAGGATCCTCATGATTGCTGCTTCCTGGAAGTCTGAACACAAAAGTCTGCAGATATCTGGACTTGTTTGTGAGACTCCTGACTGAAAATGGGCTCTGCTCAACCTAACTAGGCCTATAGATGAGTTACTGGTTATTGTTTTCTCTAGGTACAACATAAGCATCCTGATGTAGGTCTAAGTGCTCACTATCGTCTTTTTACTCCCTGAAATACTGGGAAAATAAAAGTTTGCTACCTGAAGCAAAAACTACAATGGGTGCTTTGGGACCATTTAACAAGTCTGCCTAAAGAATAGCTGTATGAGAAAGCAGTACTGACCTAAGGCTATTTGCTTTATTATCTTTATTAATATATTCAATGTCCCCTCCTGGGTTCTTTGGATAAAGATGATGGGAGAGACATCTGTTCCAAAGCTGTTTCACCGAATGGTGATTTTGATGACTTAATGCCTTTTCAGACTTCGGCTCCCACCGCTGTTCTTTGGTTTTGATTTTAAGGCAGTTAAATGGGATCTCTAAGCCTTCCATTATGTCTGCCTTTTTTTTTTTTTTTAATTTTGAAGAAATAATTCAGAACACGTCAAGGACAAATGCTTGAGTTATAGAAACTTTAAAAATTACTATTATGTATTATTACAAAGCCACCCAAAGGATCTTTTAATTTCTTTGATTGTTTAAAGTAGTTCTGTAGAAACATGACATCTTAGACGTGGAGAGAGTCTATAATCAAGCGCAGAGTCTGAGTGCCAGGATGCTGTAATTGGCTGCTGGGGTTCCTAGGGACTCTGGAAAGTGAAAGGGGTCAGTAGAAGTTTATCGGAATTTGATAGCAACCACCATACAAACATCCAGATAAAACTACAGCCAATTACTATGTACAGCTTATTATGCCCTCTGCCCTGCCCAAACTCCCCCAAATTCGGTGGAGATTTAAATCTTTCATCTGGAATAAAGATTTGTAGTGTAATGACCTGATTTAGCTACAGAGAAGAAATAAATCTGACAGCTGGGACCAGAAGAGGTATTAATCTCCAAAGTTCATGTGAGCCTTTGTTTCCCCCTTTCAGTTTTTATGCAACAAGGGCAAAAAAAGAAAAAGAAAAAGAAAAAAAAAAGAGTGAGCAGCTCTGGGTTTAGCTTGAATTACATTGCTTGGGAGAAAAAGGGCCGGGAAGCAAGGAGTGAGTGTGAGAGTTGAAAGAAAGATTTTCCATTCTTTAGAGACAGCGCGGAGAGATGGAGCCAAGCTAGTCCATTCCGTGGGCTGCCCAGGGCTTCAGAAAGAGGCAGGCAGACAGGGCGGGCATTCAGCAGCAGGAGCTCTGGGAGCACCTGGGTACGGTTTCTGATGACCCAGGCATAATTTAGTGGGACATTTCATGATGTGGAGTCAGGTATTGAATGGGTAATTATTCTACTTTTCAGTTTTGGGCTTGACCCCTGGCACACACTGACCCCAGGTGAAGATGGAGCCCACTCTGTAGCCAACCAAAGATGGACTCTGATCTGAGCCCTCTGAAGCAACCTTGGCGCCCGGATATATGACCCCTTCAATTAGGCTTCTTAACATTTCATGTGGATGGAGAGCTTTTGGCTCACTTCCCCACTTCTGCCTTTGCTCATTGTGAAAACATTATAAAATATAACTGTTTGAGGGGGATTCTAACAGTCCTAACTGACTTGCTGTTCTGTAAGAGGAAATAATATTGTTTTAAAGAACTTAAACTTTTGAAAGTGAAGTGAGTACTGCCTGCTGCAAAGGAGTATATTGATTTAAAGGTCACTCATAATCCTGTGAAATTAGTCATGAAACAGACACTAATTTTAAAGAATAGTGCTGCTATTAAAATACGTCTCTGCACAGCTGTAGGACAAACAGATACGAATCCCCCACGGGTAAAAGGTCTGCGCCACCTGTGCCAGTCTGGGAACTTGCTGTGTGTGTTAGTGATGGGTTGGATACTTCAGGCCAAAGACCTTAGATTCCTAACCAGCTTCTCTAGACTCCCACAGAAATAAGTGATAAAAGTTGCCCTTCAGCATTTTTAGTTAACTTCCTTTAGATTTCATTGAGCCAAGAGTCAAATCCACCATGAGTAAATGCGTCGAGCATTGTCAGAGAGCTGGATTAATGGACAAAGGCCCGCTTTAAAGGTCATGAAGTATTTCTCTTACATGGGTGTTGAACAGCAGTTTGGAATTTCCTTGGCTATGCTGTGCTATGTGCTAAGGTGGTGGTAACTTTCAATGGGGACAGACTGTCTTGGCTCACTGGGCAAAGTGAGGGGCTAATGATTGGATTCTCTGCCATGGCAGGATCTTACATACAGATAAGTTATGAGAGTTTCTCTGATGCGGTTTGCAAATGATCAGTTTTAACAGAAGAATTAGAACAATTTAGAAGCTACAACTACTAGTTATAACTAGTGTTCAAAATGAGATGCACTTGAACCCAGTGAAACTGTTACAGTTTCATCCAAGACCTGTATGATTGGAAAAGAAAATCTAACCTATAGGGCTACCAGTTGTCCATAGGAAAGTGGGCAGCACTTTGAGGGCATAGAATTAAGATATAAAATCTCTTTGTGAAGGATAGAAGTAGAATAAAACAGATGTCTGTTAAAGACGAGATCACAGTATTAAGCCTATGGAGAAAATAAGCTATTCAGAGATCAGATAGGAAATAACAGCTGGTATATATTACCAGGAGAACACATAGTTTGTGCACTTGTCTAATTATTTTCTGTTCTGTTGTTCCACCATTTCATAATTCATCATTCTGTCTGTTAAGTCTTCTTCCAGTGGAATTAATGCTGCTGGAAAGCCCAAACTTGCAAGGGGTTTGGTTATTTCTCCACCTCTACCTTCGAAGCAAAGGTGGTTTTGAGGTAGAGTGTGAGAGTCCAAATACTAAAAATGACAGCTCACAGTGAGAGTTAGAGAAGTCTGAGGCTGTAGAATCCCCCATTATAAAGCAGCTCGGGGCCATTTAGTGTGGGGCCAACGACCTGCACATCTCAGTCACAAGATTACTGCTATGTTACAGCCTGGCACAGTGCTTCCTTATTTCACAGTGCTAACACTCAGTCATTGTGGAAATGGGACATGATGTTCGGTGAAAGTTTAGGCTCTCTAGGAAGTAAATATTCCTATGTGGAACTTACTCTCTAATGAGGCTGGATAAATTTATTGACTTTGCAATCTATTATTACTGTCATTTTTTCACTAAATGAAATAGTGAAAATAGCATTAAAGTGAAAATTTCAGGATAGCTGTTGCACAAATACTCACATACTTTGTAGCAATAAGGACTAAACTGATAGGTTTTCAAGGATATAATATTGAAAGTAAAAGCAGTTACATGGCTTTAGATATGTTAACTGTTTCCTACCTTATTTACTTCCATCTTTACCTAGCAGATTTCTTATAAAAATTTGAAGCATACACAGAAAATGAGAGAAGAAATATCTTCTTGTATATTGTACTTACATATTGAGTCAAAAAGTGATACTCCTATGGCTGGTTAAGTGATTTCCAATTCGTGTCATCTTCTTCCAATGTAACATTTTCCATGGCTTTGGGGGCTAAGATAAATAATCATGAAACCTCATTTTAAAACAAGGATTCCAAGAAAAACAGAAGGAAAAAAACTCACCCTAGCATAGCTGTTTTAAAGATCTTGGACTATATATAATTTTGCCGCTGAAAACAGTTCCTTACTGCAGGAAAAACCGATCAGTCATACACATTCACGAATAAGCTTCAGCACCATGGTGTCATGTTGAATATTGGAAACGTCAGTGACTATTCACAGTGGCCGATCCAAATAGTTCTTAGCCACTCTGCTGCTATCCATGCAAACAGTTAGTTAGATTCGGACAAAGAATGTCGGTGACATGAGCCAAGGACAATGGCGTGTGCATTCCTACACAAAGGAGCCTCCTCGATCTAGGCCACTGCAAAGGGAGGGCACTATTTTTCCTGGGCTTTAACACAGACTTGTCTTTGACAAAATAACAAAACAAACATCAAATCCCAACCAAGTCAAAGCCAAAGAAATAACACCTCATAACGGCCCCCATATTTTGGCTGCTTTCTTGGTCCATCTTCATAATGTGGCCTCTAGTAATCAGATTTTAATGATGGCCTTCACTTTGTTCTGAATCAAGGACTTCTTGGAATCATGAACTGGGTCAAAAATTAAGCCAATTTCATCTGCTCTCTTTCATTTTGTTGAATAATTACTAATGAATATTATCTAAATATTGAATGATCTTTTTCTAGTCAAGTGCAGAATGCATTTTCAAAATGGTAGGCTTTGAAATACTGCTAATGGCATTGTTGTAAAATAAACACTGGAGTAACAGATCTAGTCATTTTTGCTTTATGTTCTCTTCAGGAACCGGTTCTTTGTGAGTATTCAATAAATATTAAATAATTGGGGTTATAGCTATGGAAGCACAGCCGAAGGCTAAGTGGCGTTTTCAAGGTTGTAAAACGTGTTAGCAAGGAAACCTGGCACTGAAATTAAGAGTTCTTAACCTCTTCCTGGAGCTTGATTCACTATGTCCCTCTATTTCCTTAATCACTTATAACCACTGTGTTCCTTAGCAATTCCTAAGCCAGCGCTCAGTTAGGCAAAATTTGGAAACCTCCAGGCAATGACCTGTTTTTCAATGGGAGAACATATTTACTTCCAGCTGGAACACATCAAGACAGGCCATTTCTCTTATAGCCCCATTCTTGCCAAAAGACTGGAAAATAACTTATTAGTGAGTCTAACATCTCAAGAGTCACAACAACAGCTGCACTGAATATAGAACACACAGAGTGACTGGACGCTGTGAAACTGGGATGACTGAAACCAATGCAATGATAATTCCAGGCGTCACTTTGATCTTTTCAACTGGAGGGCAAGTCAGAAGGCAACTTTAAAGCTTACATGATCAGATTGACTTTGCTTGTCTGTTCATTTGTACATTTATTCTTGTAGCCTTTGTGTATGAGCTACTTGGGATCATAGTTAAATTAATAATGGAAGTTTATGACTGTATCTTATTTTAGAACCTCTCTATATTTCACATTTTAAGACTCTCTTTTTTTTGCAAACTCTAAACAGCAATAGCACAATGCAATAATACACACCATGCAAGGATATATAAACTAAGATGTATTCACTGAGTGTAATGCGGGTTCAAAGGAGTGAGGGAGATGTGGCTGGGAGCTCAGAGCAGACTTGGGGAGCAGTGCAAGGCCCACCAGGGGGGTGAAGGTGGCAACAGGGGTGACAGATGAACCAAAGAAGACTCTGTTAGCTCACCGTGCTAAGTAGGTCACATCATCCCTTCCCGCTATAAAATCAGAATCAAATGCCACCTACTGCATACGGCTGCTGTGATAGCTTAAGAAAGTTGCATGAAAAGTATTTAGTATAGTGCCTGGCCTGTAATCAGTTTTTTAAAAAAGTTTTAATTTACTTTTTATTGTTATTTAAGTACAGTGGTCTCCATTCCTGCCCCTCTCATACCCCTCCTGCCCCACCCATCCCCACCTCCCACACATTTTAAGACCCTTAATCAGGTCAACACAACATATTAAAAATATAAACTCAGTTTAAAAATATATGTATATTACTCATAAAATTCAAATACTCTGTAAGATCAAAGGAAACTAAGTTCAAATAATACATTATTTGTAACGTGCACTCTCATCACACTACTAAATGTTTAGTAATTTAATGAATTGAGTGAGAAATTATATTATTTACCAAATATATAGATTTAATGGTTGTAGTTTTCATATATTGGTATTTGCTTTTTAAGCACTTGGCAATAGCATTTATAAGAAATATCCTGTGTCCCGGATGTATATAAAGAATTAAAAGGGAAAAAATTTTAATCCTTGAGTATTTCATTTCTTTAATAATTTTATTCTCGTTATTTAACAAAAAGATTTTAATTAAAAAACTTTATTTATTTATTTACTTTTAGAGAGAGGGGAAGGGAGGGAGAAGGAGAGGGAGGGAAACATCAATGTGTGGTTGCTCTTGCACACACCCCACTGGGGACCTGGCCTGCAACCCAGACACGTGCCCTGACTGGGAATTGAACCAGGAGCTCTTTGGTTCGCAGGCCCGCACTCAATCCACAGAACCACACCAGCCAGGAAAAAAAAAAAAGATTTAAAATCTAAAGGTGAATGCTATCACCCAACCATTTAATTGCTGCTGAGATATTTACAGTTCAAATATTGAAAGTAGAGAATAAGAAAAATCTACAACCTTTTTTAAAATTTGAATGTCTCGGTTCAATTATGGCAATTGGTGTGCACCCTATGAACAGTGTTTCAGTGGTATGCAGTCTGAATATTGAAGAGACATTTAAAAATATTTATTGAAATATAATGATTTATATTTGTGTGACATATATGTCCTGGATGTATTATACAAACAAACTAATTATAATATAAATAAAAAAATAAAATAAAAACTTCCAAATAATTTTAATAGCCTCTCTTTTAAAAATATATATGTTTTGTTTTTCAATTACAATTGGCAAACAGCATTGTATTACTTTCAGGTGTACAGCATAGTGATCAGACGTTTATATAACTTACAAAGTGACCACCCTGGTAAGTCCAGTGCCCATCTGCACTGTACACAATCCTTACAATATTATTGACTGTCATTCCCTATGTCGTATTTGACATTTCTGTGATTGTTTTATATTTGGCAATTTGCACAGCTTAATCCCTTCCTCTTTTTCACCAATGACCTCCTCCCCCGAACCACCACCCAGGAAGAGTAATATCATATAGTTAGAAAGCGACAGGGCCAAGCTTTGAACTCCATTCAGGGTGACTCAAACCTTTTCTTCTCTCCTCTGTGAAATGTTGAAAGATGTTACAGAGGTATATTCCAGTCTGATGTGCTATGGATTTATCAAAATGACGGCCTTAGCTTTTATTAACGTGTACTGAATAAGGTTGGAGTAGATATTGTTTGCTCACTCATTTGCCTGAAAGAAGGGTAGAAGAAAGGGGGAGTGGAGAAACAGCGTGTACGGGAGCCTGGATGTAGTTTTATTTTGAGAGGTACACAGATGCTGGGGGTGGTGCTTATTTTGTAAGTTTGTTTTATGAGTCATGTATTGTGAAATTCTGTCACCACTTTCATTGAAAAAATAATGTACTTCGGTATGCATATACTTATAGAAGTACCTGCAGTTTAAATGTCATCTCCAAAAAGTATTGTGATTTTAAATTTGATAACAAATGACTAAACTAATATTGAGATATAAGACTGAGTGGACCTTTGAAAGGGAATGTAAAAATCATGCATAACAACTCTTAATAATTACGTTTATTTTACTGTTCAAGAACACATTATGGTCTGGAAATTGGAGCTTCCTTTTTAAACTTGCCTATTAAAAGAAAAATACCTGAAAGACTCTTTGGCACAGTAGAAGAATACAATGATGGCAGATGTCTTTCAATGATGTGGCCCGCTCCAGTGCATTAACAAGTATTATCAGGAAACTCATTCTGTTGAGAAGGAGTCCAAGATGCTCTCTGAGCTCAGGAAAGAAGGCTTATTAGATGAGATGAAGCATTTGGGCACAGTCACACGTGTGCTGTGCGTTCCTTTGGCTAGTGTCCCCCCACCAACGAATTTATCATGTTTTCATTAGATATGGGTTCATGGAGGACAGAGACAATGACTACTTCATTTCGTAGGGTGTCTTGGTTTGGCAGGGTCAGAGGGGCTTTCCAGGATGTGGGAATTTCAGGGCTAAATGAGTCGAGTCCTGAACAGGCCATCACCCTATTAAAAAATAAAAACCTTTAAATTTTGCAATAATTATAGAATCATAGGAAGTTTCAAAAAAATACTACAGAGTCCCAGGTACCTTTCCCCAGCTTCTTTCAATGACGATATCTAAATATAGCTATATATAAAACTGTATTTATGAATATAATATATTCTACATATAATGATATATATAAATTATATAGTTATCTATATATAACTATATAGTCTATATATAGCTCTATTTAAAAATAGATTATATATGTGTATTCTATTTTTTATCTCCATCAGTGTCAAGTGCCCAATTGGACATTCAACAAAGGTGTGCTGGACGAACAAAACTATGGATGAGTGAATGCTGATGGCAGGTAAGATGCAGTCACCTGTATTTCTCTGAGCATTTTTACCCCCTTTCGAAAGAAACAAGGATAAGTGTTCCCAAAACTTAATTAGGCAAAGACCTCATGAGAGGCATCATTTAAATACAGGAAAAGTGGGAAAAACATAAAACCCTCTTTGAACTGTACACAAAGGAAGCTGGGGTCGTAAAATAAACATGGAATTGTGAACTTTGAAAGGAGGGCCTGGCACAATGGTTCAAATCTTAGTTCAGTAATGTCACACGATGAGTTTTCTTCAGTTTCTAGGCAGCTGGAAAGATAAATTCTAGTAGATTTGTAAGTGTGTTCAGTATGCTCTCACGTATTATTCACTGTTTAACTTACAGTCAGGGAGAAGCTGGCTGCTGTAAGCTGGTGAATCGTGGAGGTCCAGTGGG